>JBBIGA010002449.1:0-15841 GCA_037576975.1 Alestes dentex | reverse complement strand
ATACATACATACATACATACATACACACACTCACAATATAAAAACTACATTCAGTATATACTCTCTTTAACTAAACATGCAGAATTAGTGCCATAATGCTTTCTCTACTGGTAGATAATCTGTAAACAGTCATACATAATAACATGAATGCTACTGATACTTCAAACTACAGTAATTATTACTCAAAAAGAATATTAAACAGAGAGACATGTAGAGACATGTAAGCAAGACAGAGAGAGGGGCAGAGTTCATTGAGTTTCCAAATATCTGATGTAAAGAGCCCTCAGTAATTCTAGGAACCTGACTGTAATATCTCTTATCACATGCTACACTGATGAGGCACATTCCTGCAGAAGCGGCTGCTTAGCTGGCCACCGGGCCGGCTGCATTATGCAACAGCATGCTGTTATTGTTCTGCACAAATGGGCCAAACGCCACTTCAAGTGCTTTTATAACTACAGCGTGCAACGGAAAATTGAGTTATTGCCAACGTGCTGATACGCCGGCCCCAATCAAAGACCAAACATACTTAATGCGATGCTTGATAAAGCTTACACTGTGGCCACGGAGCACCGCATAAGGCCTGGTGGAGTGCTAGAGTGGCTGACCTTTGAATCTAATGGCAGCCTGATAAGAATGTTGGTCAGGTTTATCTGATATGTTGCACAGCACTTGTTTCACTGCAAAAGAACAAGTTTTATGGAACAATCATTGAGTAGGTGCCAAAGTACGAGCAGCCACCCTGCTTAATGCTTAGAGGGGTCAACTTGCCAGTCTGATTCTAAGTACAGTAAGGTCAACCTACAACAGTCTACGGAGGGAACATTCAGAGCACACATTCTTATTGCCCTTTGAATGGTATTTAGTGTTGCAAGGTATGTTCTGGAGTTTAAATACATCAGTAGTGTATGGAGATACCCTTAGACTGGACTGGTACAGTCAATAACTACCCAACAACACATTTATGATGTTTATATGTAGCTATGCTTTGTTAATTTCCAAATGATAGAACTTTTCTGCACTTCTATCACTCTGAGATCAGCGAGTCATGAGCAGCAGATGGCGCCAGTCGCACTAAGACCGGTGTTATGCAACTTAAGACGGCGTGCAAGGTTTTGCTGAGGCGCTCAGCACAAACCCTAAAAACATGTCAATCACACATTAGTAATTCAATACTATATGGACAAAGGTATTGGGACGCCTGACCATTCCACCCACAGGGACTTTAATGACATGGGATTCCAAAATTTTAATATGGAGTTGGTCCCCTTTGTAGCTGTAACAGCTTCCACTCTTCCTGGAAGGCTTTCCACTAGATTTTGGAGTTTCTGTGGGAATCTGTGTCCATTCATCCTGTAGAGCATTTATGAGGTCAGACACTGATGTTGGATGAGAAGGTCTGGCTCATGATCTCCATTCCAGTTCATCCCAAAGGTGTTGAGGTCGGGGCTCTGTGTGGGCCAGTCAAGTTCTTCCACACTGAACTCATCCACCATGTCTTTATGGAGCTCGCTTTGTGCACTGGGGCACAGTCATGCTGGAGTAGAAAAGGTTCTTCCCCAAACTGGGTCCACAAAGTTGGAAGCATGGCGTTGACCAAAATCTCTCGGTCTGCTGAAGCATTAAGATTGCCCTTCACTGGAAGTACAGGGCCTAACCCAAATGCTGAAAAACAGGTGTGTCCCAATACTTTTGTCCATACAGTGTATGTACGGCCTCAACCCCATCACGCAACCAAGTAAGGACATTGTACAAAGTGGGGAACTGTATAAGCAGCCTCACAGCTACTGGCAATAATAAGGTGCTGAAAAACATTTTTTTTTGTCTTTAGACGGCTAGATGTTTGTCCTGTTTCTGCCATTACATTAAGGGTGTTTTGTTTTTATCTCGTGCTGCCTACACTTTAAAGCGACAGACACACAAACTCTTCGCAACGAGGAAAAAAACCCCACATCATCTGTTAGCTGCCCTCCTCTTCGTCTAAAAGTCAGTGTTGCCTGATCCTGAGTAAACCCTCCCTGCGGAGCTGCAGGTTAAGCAGGGTCAGCTGAGATTTGCTGTCACCGTCACTGAGGCCTTTTTTTTCTTTTTCCACCCGTGTTCATACAAACACCGCCCCTCATGTTCTACGGTTGGTCAGTTTTTTTATTACGTCAATTCCATTAGATACATTTGAGAGCACATTTTCTATTTAACACTGGGGGGGGAATGTTGTACCAGATTCTTCTTATTTCACACCATCTTGCGTCACCGATTGTGAGTCAATCACTTGTCCCAATCAAGGCAGCTGACATTACTTATGGACAGAAGCCAGGATGTCACACTTGTGTTGACACATCGCAATAAAACTGGTCAGTTCAGTCAAGTAGGCTTGATGTGACTTGAGCTAGTCAAGGCGTTGCGGTCAAGTTAAGTTTGATTGTCATTTCGACCATGTACACGCAGTGCACGGTGAAGGGGAGCAATGTTCCTCCAGGACCGTGGCGCACCACAAGGACAGAAACACCACAAGACCACAGGGCGAAAGAGAGCGCAAGAAAAACAGCAATAGGACAATATTTAGTGCAGTCGAAAATAGCTACAGGATAAGTCTGAATGAATACAGTACTTTGACAGATGCGGCTACGTATGAGGCGTCAAAAACCACCATACCTGGCAACTTACTGGTAACCTTGCATTGGCAAGTTCTGTTCTGTGTTAATCATGGACTAAAAAGCTTGTAGGATCTGAGAGAGAAGAAAGAATGACCTTTTCATCCTGGACACACTGCACTCAGACAGGGGCAGACACCCAGTTCATTCATGATTTCACAGCATTCAGTCCACAATAACGGTTACAAGTCTGAACTAATACAGTGTTACGACAGATCCTGTAATCTAGTAGTGGAGAGCTGCGTGCGCCAACATAAAAACGCGTCGCCTCGCTCCTGTCTCACAGGCAGCATTACTGGGACAGACCGTCTCTGGGCTCACCTTGGCTTGGTTGATGAGGAGTCCTACGAAGGTGGAGACGAGCATGGATCGGGACACGGGGGGGCTCTTCCTGCGCTGCGGTTTGGTGAAGGGCAGCGGTGGAGCCGGGGGCTCCTCCAGCACCGTGACCGTGTAGGACTGCCGTGCGCTCGGCATGACCAGCACGCGTCAGACAGACCACCAGACAGGCAAAAAAAAAAAAAGACAAAAAACTGCGATCGAGTTCGTATCGTGTATCGTTTCTTCCACCTCCACGCCGTTGCTAACGTGCCGTCCGTCCCTGCGCCTCTCAGCTGCTCGGCCAAAACGTCCTTGATGTCTGGATGCGTCTTAGAGCACCAGATACACCAAACACAAAAGGAATACGATCTAAGTCGTGAAAATGTTCTCGTGAACCTCGTACTCCGCTCGTGCTCCTGGACCAGACTGTGCACTGACGGTGAGCCAGCTGTGCGTGTGTGTGTGTGTATGTGTGAATGATCGAGCCTCTCTTTCGTTTTAGTCTACTGTGGTGCACGCCCCCCCCTCCTCCTACCACCCCCCACACAGACGTCACGCCGAGCCCTCCCCACATTCACCTCAGCCTGAAAGTGGGAGAGGGAGGGAGCATTTAATGCCTCCAGGTTGGAGGATGAGTTTCATGCGAATGAAAAATAGACTAGAGGCCTTGGCAACACGTGATTTTATTCTGCCTCCTCTTCCCTGCTTAGGTCAAATTATGAATGAAACGGGGGGGGTCTTTAGTCCATGATTCATACTGAAAAAAAACTTGCCAATGGAAGGTTGCATTGTGGTTTTTGATACCTTTCCATAGCCACAGAAAACAGTATCAGTCAAAATACTGTCTTCATTCAGTATTGTAGCTGCTGAATGTTGTCCTGTTGCTCTTGTGTTTTTTCTTGCACTCTCTTTTCTCCTGTCTGAACTTGTGGTCTTGTGTTGTTCTATTTTTGTGTGCTTGTGTTGCTCCACGGTCCTGGAGGAACATTGTTTCGTATCGTGTACTGTGTGTATATGGTTCAAATGACAAAACCTACTTGGCTTGACTTGACCTGCCATTCTATCATAACTCGCATCAACTTTGTCAGCAATCTCTGGGATTGGACAAGACAGGCTAGGCTTCGCTACTCACACGCATCAGAGAGCTTTGGGTGCCCATGACCTTCACTAGTTGACCTTCCTTGAACCACTTTTGGTAGGTAGTAACCACTGGATACCAGAAACACCACACAGGACCTGCTGTTTTGGAGATGCTCTGACCCAGTCAGCCATCACAAGTTGTCCACACTGTCTTGCTATGCCGAAGCATTAAGAATGCCCTTCACTGGAAGTAGGTGTGTAGCCTGAAGCCTGAAAAGCAGGTGTGTCCCAATACTTTTGTCCATATAGTGTACATAACATGCCTTTACAGGTGCCACTGTAACAAAATAATCAGGGGTTTTAATGTTGAGGCTGACTGGTGTAACATTAATGTTCAACCTTATTGTATCATATAATTCTAACCATAACACTTGGGCCCAATCAGCCACATACTTTGACATGATTCTTAGCAAGGCTGTAAAAAAAAAAAAAAACAAAACCGCGCACTACTGACAAACAGTAGCGGTGAGTCACCACGCACGCAGGACTAGGCTCTGTGCGCTCAAAGAGCCTCTCCACTGCAGCCCCTTTAGACACCATTACCGTCAGACGCGGCAAGGCGAGCGTGTTTATTGCTCCCACACTGGCAGCAATTTGGAATTAATGACTTGGCTCCTCGTGCCCGGAGCAGAGGGTTCATTACGCTTAGCTCTTTCAGCACTTGGAGAGGGCGAGTCACCTGCGTAAGGAACAATTGAAAAGGCAATTATGCATCCATCAGGAGCAGCTTCGCTCCTTCTGTTCCCCGGCTGCGTGGGCCAGGCACAGCTTCTCTGAGACTCACATCTTACTGATAGCTGGAGGGACATCTGTTGCACACACACTCTTTGTGCATGGAGACGTTTATTAAAGCAATGATCACGCCTTAAAAGCGAAATGCAATTCAAAAAACTTCCTTTTAATTAGTTGCATGCAGAAAAGGATTAGTAGAGATGTTTTTTAACTACAGCTTGGCTGATATTAAATGCATTTAAAGGATCATCTCTTTAATTACACACATATATTTACATTCAACATTAACTGGTTTTACTCTTGCACCTCTGACCTTTGGTTCGTACTGATGTCAAATCATAATCATCAGTACACTTTACACTTTACACATAATGAAACGCGAAAAACAAGTCTAACATGGCAAGTTTTCATCCAGTTCAAATAAAATATGCTCTGTCCCTTATAAAACATCTGCTTTTCGCTACAAAAATGTGATACAGACTGAAAGGTTAGAATCTGCATTTTTGATAAATGTCTCCCCTTTCTTTTTATTCATCAATTTCTTTAGTAATTTAATAATCTAAGTGACTATGCTGGGAATGGAGTAACTTTACATACCCAATTTTTTAACAGCAAATATTGAATTCTACATGAAATGTCTAACTACAAACTGGCACGCATTCGTGAGATCCTGCTGGTGTGGGTTTCCTCACTTTCAGTTACGGAAGTGATCTGAGCACTAGAAGCTTCCCTCTTGTGGACAATGAGACCTTTTACAATGAGCTACGTATTACCAGCTTGTTCAAAATGTATAGTAATCACTAAGCTCATTCACTGAGAATGTAGATTACTTTTTTAATCGCACAATGGATTTTAATTAAGTAGGTATGACAGCTCAACTTGATTTAATGAGCTATGAGCAAGAAATAAATACAAGAACATCTTCATAGAAATAAGACTTAGAAGGTGCCACAGGTTTTTCACAATTTCAGGAAATTAAACTGTTAACATTTAAATACAGTAATTTATAGTCGTTTGATGTGTTTAACCCGGAAATAGAGAATGGAATTCCTCTTTAAATGCTAAATATAACCACAGTGAAGATGCAGATCATTAATTTATTAATTCTGAGCCCTGGTAGCAGACAGTGCTGAGAAACAGCTTCTTCCCCAGAGCGGTGGTCTCCACCAGCCCTCCCAAACCCAGCACCCCTCCAGACTACAAGACCTGGAACAAAGACAGGTACCTACATGGACAATATCCAGATGTGCTCTACTTCCACATCTACAGCTCACTCAGGCACCATATACACGCTCAGGAACCGCACACTGACACTTTACACTACTGCAGACATTTATTTAAATACGTGCTGCCACTGCACCGTGACTCTTCTGTATTGTCCCACATATTTATTTTGTTACATGCTGCTTTTCCCTCTACCTGCACTTTGTTCTGTATTACCTGCCCTGTTGTGTTTTTCTTTTTTGTCACTGCTGCTTTACATGGAAAGATGTCACAAGCATTACGACAACAAAACTCTCTTACTTACCTCCTTACTTACTTAATGCTCATAAGGCAAAAAGGGGTGAAACACCCTGCACAGGTTGCCAGATTATCACAGGGCAGGCATACAGTAAAACACACTCACGCACAGTCACATCTAGGGGCAATTTAGCATCTCCAGTTCATCTGATGTGCCTGTCTTTGGGCTGTCTGAGGAAACCAGACCACAGCAGAAAAACATACAAACTCCACAGACGAAACCCAGGCCGTCCCGTTGCGAAGCGACAATACAGTCTGCACACAACAGGGTATACTTATATACAGGGTATACGTATATACAGCTCCGGAAAAAATCAGAGACCACTGAGATTGATTTTTAAATCAGCATCTCCATGAGAATGACAACCATTCCATACTAGTGTCTGTTAAATTCCTACACAAGCACCTCATTCTGCTTCATGAGGTACTGGTTACTGATCACCTGAATCACATCTTATTTAATGAGGAAATGTATAAAAACACTGCAGTAATCAACACTCTCCTCTCGCAACGTGACCAGTTGGATGGTAAAACACTGCTAGAAGTTCGTCAAAGGTAATTATTGCCATTTTGTTGAACAAGAGATTTGTTTTCTTTGAATTATTAAATTTCTGTAAACGCTACATCATCACTCTCTTATTTTGATGTACTGATATTTCCATGCTTTAAAGAACAATATTTTTATTTGGAAATTAGGAGAAATATTGTCAACAGTTCTTAAAAATTAAGGCAAAGCTGTTCAGTTCAATATTTGCACCTATAAAAGATAAAACCTGAGAAACTGAACATTTTTGCAGAGCTGTACACTTAAACACAGGGTATACACAGTGTTACAATTAAGTCCTCCATACATATTCAAGGGAAAAATGTATTTTATTTCACACAAAATGGAATTTTAACATGCTGATATATTACTGATCATTTTGATGCGTATTATTTTTTTATTTACGTGGGGAAGATGCATCTGATTCAAACAACATTCAAACAGACGTATACAGTTACTTACTCTTACTGAACAAGTCAACTTACTCATTTTCATTCATAGGACTTTTGGCTGAATTGTTCAGAAAATTGCTGAAACCATATATGTAAGCAGTGTTTCAAGTACATTTGTAGATGTGTAGGTTTTGTGTATATTTAGGACGTCCAAATTTACATTACATTTGCAAAGTCTGCCTTCTCCTAGTAGCTCAAACCCAACATCTACCCTCAGAAGGCCTAAAGACCTGTAAAACCTACGATTTATAGGTCAACTCAGAACAAAGCCCTTAAAACAGCTCTCTGGTACTGTATGTACATTATAAAGCCTAGAAAGCCTACAGAGTATTCTCTCTCTCTCTCTCTCTCTCTCTCTCTCTCTATTACATAAGAAGCATCAGAAGCCGTAGCGGCCGGCCTATTCTGCGCGAATAATTGCATTCATCTTACGAAACGACACTCTGAATCAAGCTTATGTAAGGCCTGTTTGAAGCTGTGTTGAGCCTGGCGATCATGCCAGCCATACTTTACTCCACAATTGATGGACTTGCCAAAACACCACACTGCCATGACTAAGAGGTGTGAGAGAAAGAGACCAGGAGAGAGAGAGAGAAACAGAGAGAGAGAGGGAGAGAGAGAGAGAGAGAGAGGGAGAGAGAGAAAATGTGTGAGAGAGAGAGAGACCAGGAGAGAGTGAGTGAGAGAGAGAATGTGTGTGTGAGAGAGAGAGCAAGAGAGAGAGAGAGAGAGAGAGAGCAAGAGAGAGGAATGGAAAGAAAGGGAGGGACTGTGCTTTGAAGAACTGAATATCACACACACACACAAAATGACTGTCTCTGAGAAGTGGTTACATTCTCCAGGGCTCCGCAGAGAAAAGGGTGAGCAGCACCATCTGCTTCCCCCTTTTCTCTCTCTCTCTCTGTCAGGCTCAAACACACACGATGTGCGAACCTTTTAGGCAGAAAAGAGCCAAAAGAGAAAAAAAAAAACATCACTCTCACCATAGCGTATTAGCCTAAGTCCATTACACAAGTATTTAACCCACAAACGGCTCCACGCGGGGTGACTGAGGGCTGTTTATGTAAGTGAGCTAATCAGTATGCCAGGCTAGTGAGCTTGCACAACAGGCCTCCTCAGCTAGCCACTAAGGTCATTTAACTTTGTGTCTCAGGACAGCTTTGATGGCTGTCAGGCTCGGTTTCGAGCAATGAGGTCAAAAGACTTTGTTTATGGTCTTAAAGCGATAGTGCAAAGAATCAAACCAATTTTCCTCCTACTCTAAATACTGCAGTAGGCCCAGGCAGGTTAAAGTGTAAATGTCCATTTGTCATTTGGAACACAGCAAATTCTTTCTCAGTATTTAACCCCTTTACCAAGTGAAGCAGCAGGCAGCCAGGAACACAGCGTCCGGGGAGCAGTGTGTTTGGGGACGGTACCTTACTCAAGGGTACCTCAGTGGTGCCACTAGCAGTCCTGGGATTCGAATCCACAACCTTCTGATTGCACAGGCAACCTAACTAGGCCACCAGGTTAAGAATGTAATACGGAAATTGTGAGCCAACGCTAATATTTGATATTTTTTATGTCCATACCTGACAATGTCAATGCATAAACGTTTTTAAAATGTTTTTCAAATTGGGACTACAGTAAACCCCCACTTTAACGCAATTTGGGTCCAATGCAGATTTTTTCTGAGAACCAAACTAGTAATTGTTCGCTGAACCCTACGCGCTAACACGGAAACTGCAGATATCCTGATGTCCGGGCCTCGTCCGCCACGTCCCCTCGTCCTGGGTTGCTAAGCATCGCGCCCAAAGTGGGCGTGGCATACGAGGCCCGGCTGTCGCATCTTTTTTTATGGCAATATATACATTTGCATACGTTTAAGTGATAAATTATTAATAAAAATATAATGTATTAATTTAATTTTGTAACAGAAACATTAAATTTAGCCACATTTCCATATAAAAAATAACTATAAATGTTTTGGTACTGTGGAGAGAAACACAAAGAAAGCACGTCCTGGAATGGTGAAATACCGCTGTACTCAGAGGCGGGAGGTTTGAAAGTAGCCAATCCGAGAACGCTATTTATAGTGTAAACTGTACAGTACGAATACGGGTTTACCTTTCTTTAAGGCTAATGTATTAAGCAGAGTTTAAAATGAAATTAAAGTGTTTTGGGAGCATATCTGACGGCATATTTAGGGCTTACACTATAAAAATAGGCTTTTTTTTTTACCACATCACAATAAAAAAGCGGGAGTTTACTGTATATCAGTCTGGATTAGCATGACAAAGATTTATACCTTTTATTTAGGGTTACAAATACAGTATAAGGAATAAAAATACAGACATCGTAGCACATTCTGATCTTCTAGAGTACATAATTAAAGATCAGTTTGAAATATCTGTCTGCTGCTGGTCATTTTTAACCAGTCATCCACTGATACGAGTAAGAATTCAATGTTATTACATCTGTTTCACTGGAGCTGTGACACCGATGTAGCTAACAAGTACTGGAAGCTTATGTTCACCAGTCAGCATCATGCAAACCGTGTGCCTAAATCATCACACACAGGACAACAGTTCAACAGTCTTTAGTTACCTATGATGTTTCTCGCACTGTTTTGTCAGTACTTTTATCCATGCATGATTTCCACTATGCTAATCAGATACAGATACATAATACATACGCTTTCAAAAGTAAAGAAGCGTCAGATATGTTTTGACTGACCAACTGCATTTGGGGTGAGAGGAAAATGATGTACAGTCACACTGTAAAGGCTACCCCATCTTGACCATTAACTCCGTAGGAGGTAGCAAGTCCATTTAAAGCAGGCTAGTGGGACAGGGGCTGCTGGGTCATCATGCGAGATACTGAAGTCATGAAAATGATGCGACTCAAACATATGAATGCAACAAATGAGTGCCTCTGTGTCAAACAGTTAGACCTGTGAGGTACAATACTGGGTAATTAAACAGAACACTGCATAGCAGAACCGTCAGGATAAACAGATGGATGGATGGATGGATGGATGGATAGATAGATAGAGTGATGATACTATATATGTTAAGTAAGAAACAGAGTCTAGTGGCTCTAATGGTTTGTCTTTTCAAAAAGAAAAAAGCCTTTTTTATTTTCTTTTCTCTGTTTTCCAAAAACTCTGTGTGAATAGTTTGCAAAATAAAAAATTAATGGCCCTGTCATGTTCATTTATTGTAAAAACATAACTGCAGTAATGGCTAAATAAACAATTAATCCTAGGTAGACGTAACGATGTTTTGGTTGTGTTTACTTCAAAATGTGTTTGCAAATTTCCCATATATGTGATTTCAAAAGAAACAACCTATTTACATATAGTAGTCAATTCGAAATTAATTTATAAGGAACTAGATTGATTTTGAATGATGTGGAAGGGCAGCCAATCAGAAGAGAGGTTGTTTACATATGTCAGTCTTAAAGGTACAGGCTGTTTAATTTTAAGGGATCAGGAGATGTTGGAAGATGGTCAGTAACAATGAATAATGACAGTTTTAGGAATAGAAGCCAAACAGATGCAATGAAATGGAGTGAAATGTCTTCGCCAATACATCCTTTTATCCGAATAATGACAATTAAAGAGTTAATCCGTACCTATTAAAGCACAGGTTTGCCATGTGCTGGACCTTGTAAATATTACATGCTCAGATTTGAATGCAGCAACTCATGTGAGAAAAAACAGATCAATAAAGATTGATACTGCCAGCAATGCATCGATACACATTTCAGAAAAAGAACTGTGAATGGGATCCTCGTGTGTGTCACTTTGTTTATAAGAACAGAGGATGTGCTAGGAAGCCAGAGGAGCCTTATTTAGGTATAAACTGAGAAAGCGTCAGTTCACCCCGCGTCTGTGCTTCTAGTGTAAACACAGACACACCTACGCATTCAGAAAGAGGGACAAAGAGAGAAACAGAAAGAAAGACATAGAGTAAGAAAGAAAGAAAGAAAGAAAGAATGTGTATGTGTGAATGTCAGGAGCACTCAATCTATTTTAAGCCTCAGCACAGACAAAATGATGTCACCAGGACCACTGCAGTGACTCAGTCTGGAGACGAAAGTCAAAAATAGAAGCACAACATCGCACTGACCTCTAAATGATTCCACAGTTCCTCGCGGCGCAAACTGCACTACCACACACACGCTCAACACAACAGTGACGTAAACGGCTCCGGACCGCATCGGATTATGCACAAAACAGCCCACCAGCAACATACACCTACACATATACGCAGGATGTCACGCAATTCACAAAACATCAGTCACTTCCAGTGATGCTATGCAGCATCACACATGAGACCAAGCAACACATCAACACAGAGCAAGAGGCCACAACAAACGCACCTGAAAACAAAACACTCGAGCCGCTGACTGTCTGATGCTCCTGTGAATCTCTACAACTACTCGTTCCATTACGTGGTTTATGACACTGTCTCACACACTGGTATCTACGTATAAAATGAAAAAAGTACTTTTCTGTCAACAGTTTGTTGTACAGTGTTCGAATTCACGTGTGTAAGTCAGTTAGACAGCGTTAGACAACGCTGGCACAAGGCCGCCTGAAGCATGCAAGATTTTAGCCAAGAAAGGTGCCGCTTCTCATTTGAGCTCGTGTGGGATTTTAGAACCATTCCAATGTCAATACGTCCCTTAATATCCCTTTCGGTGCGTGTGCACATAGCTTATCAATCAGATGATCAGGGGCCAAGAGTTGACTGTTTAAAAAATAAATTTGTGTAGTCAAGTCCCCTCTTTAATATAAGGGGAGAGATAACGGGCGGTCGCGTCACCTTCAAAATGTGAGTTGAACAGAGCGTCTGTGACGTCACGAGCAAGGAGGCTGGGAAATGAAAAAAGCAGAGAAAAACAAACGTGGAGAAGAAATGTGGAGCAAAACACACAGCAGACTCATGAACAGACTTCAAGACACTAAAGCTAAGGTGAATCAAGAAAAAAAGAGATTGCCTGTTTTTGGATTTACTGGTTTTGTGTGTTACTGTTTGTTGAGGTTTAATTAAAACTAATCAGCCCAGGAATGCAGCTACTTCAGCTGTCATGTTCACACCCTCTCTGAACACTGCTTTTATAGCAACCACACACTCAGACTTTGCATTTTCTTGCAGAAATGCATCCAATTTAGACTCATTACTGTAAGGCCTGGTACGGAAAATGAGGTGGAGTCCCAGTCAGGAGCTTCTGGACAGCTACTCCAGATCACAACTCCAGGATTTCACACAGGCCCATAAGGCGGAGATCAGGATCACCTGAGTACTGGGCTCAGCTAGTATATACAGCCCTTTCAGGCTATTTACCTGTGCGAATTATACTAAGCCTTGCCTAGTTACCAAGTGCACTCTCTGTGTTTTTGGATTATTCCTGTGTGTTCTCTGGCATGTTTCTGGACCCTGGATCTCCCCCTTTGCCTAATGGACTGACTTTGATTGCCTGTTTTTGGATTTACTGGTTTTGGACTTTTTGCTACAGTTTTGGAGTTTTTCCCCTTTTGCCTTGCGGACTTTGTATTTTCAATAAAACTTCTATTTTTTTGGTACCCTGCGTTTGGATTCATACCCGTGTTCATTACAATTACTACTTTGAATATATGACTTAGTGACTATCTTTGGTTTTGATAATGTGCTATTTGGCTACTAAATTCGTGCCTACTAAATATGGACCAGACGGGCTAGTCTTCACTCCCCACATACATCAGTGAGCCTTGGGGGGTCCTAGACCCTGTCACTTTTTCACCGGTTGTCCGTACTTGGACCAGTTTTGGTTGGTACTCACTAGACCTGCTATTTTGGAGATGCCCTCACCTACTCGTCCAGTCACTCTAAGTTTTCCCTTGTCAAAGTCGGTCAGATTCTTGTGCATTTTTCCTGCTTCTTATATCACCCACCCAGATATTGTAATTAAGCTTCAGCTGTCCATGGTTTTAATGTTATGGCTGATTGGCAAATGTGTGCTCAGCATCTGGAGAATCTGACAGAGTCCATCATTAGTAGTCTTTCTAAACTGTCAAAAACTGTTCTTGGAGCTTCCTGCAATAAGTTACTTAACACCCCAAGTTTTGTTAATGTGTGTTTTAGCACATCTCCAACAGTCTGTTTTATTTTAACCCGTCCATATTCTCAGCTGCTTCAAGGAAAAAATAAGACAAAATTCAACACTGCATTCATAAAAGACCCACTTGTTCTACATTACTTTAAAATTTGTAAATAACTTCAAAAAAAGTCTATGTGCAGATCATCTTACAAGCAAAGAAGAAAAAATCAAACAACCCTGAGGTGATCACAAGGCTTGTGAAAGATCTCGAAAGTAGTGTTTTCTGTTCCTATACAACTATACATAAAGGTTCAAAGACTAACAACCAAAAGTTCTCCATTAAGACATTATAACATGTTTTAAGAATCATTTACACAGTCAATGTACATTGAGGCTGTGCGATAATATGTTGTCAGTTAATTGTTAAACACCATCAAGCAGACTTATTGAGATATTCAACTCATCAGTGCTGATCCCAGAGAATAGAGCTGCACAACACTGACAAAATATTAGTACTGTGTTTACTGCTATATATTGGAATTGTTATGATTTTTAACATTGTGATGATTTTTAAGGGCCACACCACTTTCTTGGAATTATGCCAATACTGTTTCAGTGTTTCAAAATGTATGTTCACTAGTCCATTCTCACAGTCCACATCCAGAAACCTAGCTGCAAAAAAAACAATCATCATTTTTGTGATGTCACAAACACACGTACATATATCTTCTTATTCAGTTTAGCCCCTCTCATTCATGCTGAAGGTCCTGGGAGTATTTCAGTCCTGTGCAACCTTTTAACTGAGCCGTAATTCAAGGCAGCCAATCGGAAAAGAGATCATTCATATATATCTTAAAGCTCCGATAACAAAAACAGCCGGGTTTCATTCAAAGGGATAAAATTAGGTTAGAAAGTGGTCAAGTAGGAATGAATTATGATGAATAATGAATTACACTTTGGTACACAAACCCACACAAATGTAATGGAAAAAATAAATAGAAGGAAAATGCAGAAAGCAGGCACTTTAAAACCACACTGGCGAATCACTGTCTTTAATGATTCAAGATTGGCCAAAACAATTTTTATTACTATAGTATTACTCACTCAGAGCTACAATAACTCTGGTTCTACGTGACACAGGAACACCAAACAAGGCTCTGTGTGACGTCTGAAACCCCGAGCATCAACACAAACCGGGAGGACTTCCATATACAGAGCTGTTTGGCCATATGACGACAGTTTACCATTTGTTGTGCCTCAGATCTGTGCCACTTGTATTCTAATGGTAAATAAATAAACAACACACACAACCTAATTTATAGGGATTGATTCGTGCCTTTGTATTTCAATGTGATGCTGATTCCGTGCCACACTAAAGGACATCACTGAATAATTTGCCAGACTGATTTTAATGTCTAATGTTAGTGTACATTTATTATAGTAATTAAATACGCAAAGTTTATTTGTAAACGTTTCACACCAAGGGACTACACAACTGGTCCAGTTTCTAAAAGTACTATGAAAAATGTGTTTGAATAATTATGGCTTGTGTTCAGACAATGTATACTTATAATGGAGCGCCAAACCACAAGCTTCCACATTATGGCATATTATGGCATAATAGTACACAGCTATTAATAGTTACTTCATTACTACAGTACGGCAGTATGTATTTTTTAGTGGACATCTTGTTTACTTTGCTTGCATTCTGACTGAGGATGCAAGAAAGACATGCAATGAAAATGTGTTCACCAAAGGAGATTCACATTATCTCGCTCCTCTAGTTCTGGAGACAACCTCACACTGCTTTGTCATAAATTTGTAATGTTTTCAAACAGCAAAACAGCTGCTAAACATGAACGTATAAATTATGTGCATGTGAGCTGTCACGTACACAGGTCTCGTGACACGCAAGGGTCGCCGGAAATGAGCGTGTCACATGATATAAAAGGCACCATCAGCCTGGTAGCCATTGCTCAGTCAACTCCTCAGTCCTCCAGATCTTCTAACCGTGAGTACTCCGGCTAAGCCATACCTTTGTGTGTGTTTGAGAATGCGGGTTCTGGTGGGAATCTCTACTCTTCCTGAGAATGTTCTTATGTCAAAGTGTGTGGTCTACCAACTCTCTCGCATTACTCCGCGTCTGGGTTCTTCCACCACGCCACACTGGTGTAGCGACTACCTTCTCCATTCATGACATGGGCATTTCTTTTTGACCTCTAATGTATTTTCAACTGACTTTTCTCCAAAGCATGCTGCATTGAAATAAGATAATATGATCCTTTGTTAGTCCAACAAGTGGGAAATGTGCATTGTTACAGCATCAAAGTGGACAGAAAAAAGTAGAAGCAGCATAACCAACAGAATAAAAGCTATACAGCACAGTATAATAAATATAATATAAAAAGTAC
>JBBIGA010002431.1:0-15842 GCA_037576975.1 Alestes dentex | reverse complement strand
ATGTTTACATATTTATACATGTCTGTGTAGACCCGTCAAAGGGTCTGTTTTCAAACCTTCTGAAAATGCTAATGTTGCCTTTTGAAATATAGTCTTACTTAGATGATAACCAGCCCCGCACATCGGCTCAAGCTGATACGATGTGTTAAACAACATTAACTGGGGTCACTACAGCAAAAGGCCTGCGCAAATGTATTTATTTATCCATTTTTTTGAGAAACTCATCTGTATTTCTGAAGGGAATATTTGATATAAAAATGGACATTTTTTACTTTCTTAACTCACTTAACTCATACTTTCTTAACTCACTTTAAACTTATTAATTAGTATTAGTGATTCGTCATGATGTTTTTTATAGACTAAATTTTTCCAGTCATAGAAACCCCACCCAGTATAACGTTTTCCTCATTAATGTGTCATGGTACGGAATTCCCACTTCTTAAATTTCCCATCTGAGTTGTCCTTAAAGGGCCTGTATCATGAAAAAAAGACTTTACTCATATTTTAATGATGGAAATTTCAAAACATGCCATTCATTAACCAGTCTGTATCCTCCATACTAACCGTCCAGAATCTGTTTTGTAGTCTTTTGTATTTTTAAGGTAACAAAATTCATCATGCACCTTTACCTGGATACTTTTATTTTGCTCTCTTAACTGAAATTGCTGTCTAACTTAAATTTTAATATTACTTTTGTTCGCTTTTATGTGTTTTTAGGCTCACTTTATTTCTGACTATGTTAATATATATCGTCTTCGTGACCAGTTCAACTCAGCAGTTTAGAAACGGCCATTCATATTAAAATTTAGAAGCAAAAGAGGTAATTTACAAATATCAGTCAGTAACAAAAGCACCCTTTTCAGAGAGGAAAACAGTTGAGTAGAAATTAAATGTGGGATAAAATGAGCTTTTTGCATTTTTTTTGAAAATTTCATAGTGCTCTAATAGGTGACCAAGTCACTTTCTGGAGTGACATCTTTTGCGTAAATACAACACACTTTTTCTACCTCTGCATGTGACGGATGGACATATGTGTTGTTTTCCTGCATGTAGGACAAGCCTCACATCATTGGGCTGCCCACAAATCATTGTTATGAACAGAAGCATTCCTCTGTCCTCAGGGGGATAAAAGCCTTCATTCTAACTCCTAGTGATAAATGCCGGGGGCCTAGAAGTCACTTAGCTGGCAAATTTACAATCCAAAGTGATTTAAAGACTCTGGATGGTCTTTCGGTGTTCATCTCGCCTGTCCTCTTCATCCAGAGCTCCATAATATTCCGGTGATGGATGACATGAATAGGCAGCTAGAACAACAGTTAGACATGAAAGCAAACCTGGGCTCTGGCACTACCGCCGCCACACTTCCTCAATCAGCAGGTTTGCTTCTCTCCAGAAGTGAAGAGCATATTCGTTCTGCTCAGATAATGAGGTGTGGGCTCGAAAAACTTTCACTTCATAATTTGGAACACAGGAACCTGAACAATATCTGAAATTAATGACCTAGCCCATTTCTGAACATCTGCGGGGTCAACAACATCATTATTGGGGCCCCAACCATTTATATTGGTCATGTTGGATTTGTAGAGAGAGATTAATTACAATAACTACATTAATTAATTTTTAATATCCAATAATATCTATTTTTTGTCAAGACAGAAGTTTAGTTTATTTAAACCCAGTTCAGTGTAAATACAGGGAAGCTAAACTATGAATTTTAGAGAAAAATAAAATAAATTCATGAAGTAAATACATAAATACATAAAGCATGCAGACATAAAGTTATGTCTGCATTTTTTTCAGAAGCAAAATCATACCCAATGTGAGATATTGTTTTATCAAACAAATAAAACCTTTCCTGGTGGCAACATCTGGTGGCTGTTAATGCCACTTGTTCATATCATGGCTCACAGCACATTAAATCAGTAAAATAATATAGATTAATCAACTAATCTTC
Source organism: Alestes dentex (assembly GCA_037576975.1). Taxonomy (NCBI): domain Eukaryota; kingdom Metazoa; phylum Chordata; class Actinopteri; order Characiformes; family Alestidae; genus Alestes; species Alestes dentex. Next base: position 13,888 of record JBBIGA010002431.1, on the reverse strand, counting down.
GGTCAAGTGACACTGAGACTTTAGCTGGAAAGGAAAATTTCTGATGGAAAAATGTGGGTAAAATTTTGACCGTAGTCTTTTATCTAACTATGCCAAAAGTTGGGAGAGCATTGTAGAAATATATAAACACCATTGTTTGTACAATTTGCGGCAGTGTGTGTTAAGGGTTAATAAATTAAAAAAATAAATTAAAATAAATTAATGACCTGAACCCGACTCAACTCACTCAATCCACAATGTATCTATAAATTACATGTAACTTATTTGAAATGCTACTTTTTCACTTTTTGACCCACCCTACCCTTAACATGTACTAATAAGCTGACCTGAACCTGCCTGACCCTTGTGCCAACCCATCCAACCCATGGGTTGTGGTGCTACAGGGCAGCCAATCATCACAGAGCTCCCAAATACAGTTTTAAAGATGCAGGAACCAAAATGGCCTGTTCAGTTCTAAAGAAATGTTCGAACATAGGCATGAATTAATCAGTACATAAACAAACACAATGTCATAAGTTTAGCTGAGTCAGATGGGAAGAACAGGCTAAGTTTCTCAGGCTAGGTTGAGCAGACTAGACTTCCATCAAGGAGAAATGTCTTATGATGTCATGGTCAGGGAGCCTCCCTAAATCATCTAATGTTCTATAGGTGATTAAAGTGTCGATGCTGGCATCTACACCACTAGAGGGCCTGCACGCCCAAGCTGCGCTCTTACAGTGTGTACATTTTCCAGATGTTTACGTGTGTTGTGTTTGTAAGAGAAGGCGTGCAATTTCTTCCAACATGATCTCTTTCTTCTTCACTCCTCAGGATGAGACAAACCATGGAGGATGAAGCCTCTGCGAGTCACTCTTGGCGCCCTGAAAGGGATGAGTCATGTAAATCACCGCCTTTTCCCCTCTCAGATCCACCAGGCGCTTTGGGAAACGTCCCCTCCTGAACCACAAGGAGATCTTCTGAGGAGCAGGTCAGCTCTTCTATTGGGGTCAATCCTTTAGTAGGTCAGAAATGAGACACCTTGTGGGTGTAAGTGCTATTGTAGCTGCTTTGCTGATCCACAGAGGGTCGAGGCAAGCAGGAGGTGAATGCAGGAGCCAAAAAATTTAAAGCTGAAGAACAAGTAACAAACACACAAACAAAAACGAGGGGTCCGGGGTACACGAAAACACAAGAAACTATAAAACACAAGATGGCCTAAAAGATAACAAGAACAGGAGGACAGCAGAAACAAAGAGGAAAATAAACAGGTTTAATAAAAAACACAAAAAAACAACACAAGTAGAAAATGCAAGAACAGAGTTTTAGAAAGCAGAGCGATGAGAAGTTTTACAAAGAATCTACAAACACAGACTGAAATACAGGGGTATTTATACTAATGAAGGAAATGAGAACACCTGTACAGGGGCGAAGACAGGAACTAGACACAGGTAAACACGATAACAAGGGGCCAGGCTAGGGCAGGGCAAAGACCAAAACATACTCGAATGAAACAGACGAATAAATAAAGGCACATGGAGAGAGTAAACGACAACAGAAAACATGGAAAAAATAGAACATTACCAAAAGCCAAATAAAAGAGAAGGACAGGGAGAACATTACAGGCCTTGCAATGCTTCGTGTTGATAAAATATTGTCCAAGTTTGGAAATGTTAACCAATAGAACATGTTTTGCTTTGAAAACAATGGATGAAAGCCTTGGAATACAGATATTCTTCTTTTAAATATGGACACTTACTTTTTGCCCTCCATCGACACAACAGATCGCACTAGTGTGACCTGTTGACACCTAATGTCAAAGCCCACCTCGAGTGATCTGACCACATGTTCACAACCTCAGTGTCTTGACTGGAGCCCCAAGGGCATTAGTGAGGTCAGGTGCTGATGTTGGAACGTTACTGTGAGGATTTGAGTGCAGCCTAAGAACAGTGATAAGGTCAGATACTGGTGTTGGATTGTGAGGATTTGAGTGCATGAGAGCATTAGTGAGGTCAGGTACTGATGTTGGAAAGTTGCTGTGAGGATTTGATTGTACGAGACCATTAGTGAGGTGTTGGATGAAAGATGAATGAGCAGTTCTACACTTGAGCTCATGCAAAAGGTACTGGAGGAACAGTCCAACATTAGGAGGTGATTTATACCCCTCTAGCCGACAGATGTTGTGACTTTATGCTCATGTGCGTCTCGTTCGACTGGTCTGTACTATTTTATGGCGATGTGAACATGTGTATCAGCAATCATCTGGCAATTAACAGGTAGGCTGCACCAGGTGTGTTTGAACAGGTAAATAACCAAACTATGCTGGACACTGGACCTCCAGAACCAGGATCTCTGCTTTAAAGTATACTCAGTCAGTTGTAGTTAAAATGTGCCCTAGAAGCCACATCCCACTGACCACAATGGTAGACTCAGAGCTGCGAGCCAGCCAGGTGATGGTGAGTGAGGTGGTGGGGGGGTGAGTGTGTCAGATGGAAACTGGCTGTAAAGAGGGAGGCCTTACCGACAGAAGGTGCTGACACTGCAGCCCCCACCCTGCCAGCTCCTCCACTAATGCACAAAACACATGGGCAAAATGGTAAGAAACACACACTGAGCGATGTGTGGTTAGTAGGGCAGAGTCGGCGCCAGATATATTAATGATTCACCAAATGGTTACGAAGGTGATGCAGCTTACAAGCCTCAAACACTAAAACGTTTTTTCTTTCAAAGTGACAGGCTTGAATTGTTTCTCTATTTGACTGTGTTGGGTCGTCAGTCTGCCCATTTTACACTGGAAAACAAAAAAGTGTAGAAATCTCAAATGGTCCTGAGGTCAAAATATTTCACTTTTTCTTACTTGTCAGAAGGTCCTTTTGCTTGTTTTCAAGTGGAATTCCACTCATTTTTCAAAACATCTAGTGGTTTGGTGAGAACTCTCACAGATTTGTCTGTAACAGCTCCCTCACAGAAAGCTATTCTAATGAATTGGTTATGACTGTGCCACCTGATGCCTGAGACTTTGTTTTGAGTTTGAGTTTTGGGAAGCTTTGGGCCCAAAAACTAAACCCGCTCATGGTGCAGGGATACATGCAGGGCGTTGTGACGCAAAATAGTCCCAAAAATAAGCCAATTTTGCTCAGGTTTGCCAACTTTTTACCATCATCAAACACTTGGAGGACGATGGTGAATAAAACAGCTGTATTTGTGTTAGAGACGTCTGGTTCCATTCAGCAACACTGTACAGAAATAAGGTACCACACCAAACCCACTCTAGATGACTTCATTCAAGCACTGATTTACACAGAAATGTTGAAAAGTTGATGGGATTCCCCTTTAAGTATGCTAGTAGGCTCCTCCATAAAGCTCCGGTCTTATAACATCCAGCATATGGCCGGTGATTGGCGTGAAGTGCAATAGAGGTGCAACAAATGTTCCCAAATGGGTCTCATTCACTATCAGTTGAAAGGTTATTTGGGAGGTTCTTCTATTATTTTTCCGGGTGTACAGTAGCAGCCAATAAAATTCCTTTTGTCCGCGTGTTGTCTTGCTCTCATAGTGCTCTGAAACACTCTCTTCCAGAGTGAGAGAGACACTGTGGAGCTGCTAGAGGTTCAAAGCCCCGTTTCCAGGAACCGTGGAAAAGGCTTGGCTTCAGAAGGCTCTGGTGGGGCTCTGGTGGGGTTTTGCTTTCAGTGGCCTGCTGGGAAGGGTGGTGAAGTTCTCACTGCTTTCTCTGCACCTCTTTACTCAGCACATAGCACGCTGTCAGCCTCTCTCACCCTGGCTCACTCTGCGTCTCTCCTCCACTCTGTCTTTCCCTCTCGTAGCCTTAGCTTTACTCACTTTGTTAAGGTTTGACAAACAAGCCGCTAGACAGTTAGTGGCTTGATATTTTTACGGTATTAAAAAGCTGAAATCCACTGTAGGCCATGTGTCTCCCATGGATTCTTTCACCAAGCAGTTCTGTTAACAGTAGGCTGTAGCTTTCAAAGCAATATAACAACCAAAGGCTAGCATGGAATGTATACAGCATATAGTAGCTTGAGATTTAGCTTCAGGCAATGGGCTGCCATCCATGATAAGATGTCACCCAGACTTGCCGAGATGCTTCCCAGGAAGGAGAGGGCAAGTTATATTTTATCAGCACCCTATGATAGAAAAAGCCATATTATGTTAAAAGAGCAGCTGTAGAGAGAAAAGAGAAAAGGACACAGCACTGGAGAGCCCTCATGTTTTCATTATTCCATGAACAGCGCAGTAGTTTGAAATTAATTAGTTGGTGCATTTGATTTCACGTATGCATCAAACAGATTTTACAACGCTCTCTGTTCTGTCCATATAAAATTATTTATACATGGATGCATCTTCTAAGCAACTGTCTGTGGAACCGTCGGTCTGCTCTATGCACCAGGAGCACAAAGGTTTGCACAGTTATAATCTGAAAAGTAACAGCAGCAGTTCTGGAGACAATGTCACATTTATTTGCATTGTAGTGCATGTCTTTGGTGTTCTGAAGAAAATATAAAAAGGCTCAGGCTCATTGTTCGTTTGGTGGACACTAGCTTTCGCTGCACTGTTCTGTCAGAGCATAAATAACGGCGCTGTGGCTGCCTGAGCCTTGGTCCAAAAGCAACACAGTGGTGGAGCCGGTGATTGTGCACTGACAGACAGGAGTTACCCAAGGGGCAGATGGACTCTGAAGGTGGATTGGACGGTAAGCGCAGTGGAAAAATCGCACAGCTGCAGACAAGGGCAGATATATCGTTGTCACTCCCACACATTTTTGGAGATCACCTGCTCACAAGAACCTCCACAAAAGAAGTTATTGTGTTTCTTACAGTGTTCCTTCACTTGAAGCAATAGCTCAGTCAAATATTGAATTTGCCTGATTTACCCTGTTGCCCCGAATTAAGTGAATCAGCCGAGGCACAATCAGTGTCTGAAGTTTGCTTTCTTAGTTTTGCACTAGAGCTGCAAGGCTAATGTTGCTGACGAGAATTAGAAGCTTATACCATTGTGGCCTGAAGTGAAAAGACTCTTATCCAGAGCATTGTACAAAAGTGCCTTTTTGTCTACTTGGAAACGTATCCCTGAGCGAGTGCAAAGATACCCTTGAGTTAAGACACTGCCAGAGATGGGGGTCAACATTCCAGATACAAAGATAAAAAAGTACACAGAGATTACAAAAAATTTTTGGAGCTATTCAGACTACAGCGGGAAGTTAATTCTTGAAGCTTGTCTTCCATGCATCAGGAGGGAGGGCTGGTCAAGCCAGGCTGCATTTGAGGATGGATTGACTCGAGCTGTGGTGTGGGATTTGATGAGTGCCATCAGGCAAGGAGGGGCTTGTGAACTTTGGAAGACTGCAGACAAGTGATGCAGCAAGTGGCAGGCCATGGGTGAGTTGCAGAAATCTAGTATCCATATGACAAAGAACTAAAGAAAACCTGGGAAGTCTGGGAAAAAAAACCTGGGAAAGAGTCAAATCAATGGATGATGTTGAAGAAAAACCCACATGATCATCAGGTTTGTTTGTGTATAGAGAATGATGGCTGGTCCTCCAACACTACACCAGTGAAAGAAAATACTTGACTGTGCAGCAAGGACAAATATTAAGGGAAGTACAGTGTCTCAGTTTTTCTGCAAATAATTGGACATGAGAAGCCAAGAGAAGAAAGCACTGAACCTTGTGGGATGCTGCTGTGGCTCCAAAAAATCAAGTGCTTTCATGTTGGTGAGGAGAGACATGAGGATCAAGTCTTTGGGATCAAAAAGAAGATTCTCTGGCTGATCTTGCAGCACAGATCTTCTCAGTAACTGTCAATCGGAAGTGTGAAGATAAAACAGTTGGATCTGAATAAAAAGAACAATCAAGGACTTTTGCGGGAGGAAGGAGACTTGTCAGTATCTGCTGACATCTGAGGTGTCTAGAGTGGATGTCTTCAGGATGGGTACCACCCTGATGATCAGGAACTACATTGTCTGAAGTTATGGAGGTTACCTTATGTTAAGGCTGGACGTGATGAAGGGAAGCATGTCCATAGTGATAGTCTGAAGCACTGTGGATGGGACGTTGACCAACAGGCATGCAGGCAGAAATACTGGATGTCTGTAGAATGTTATCTGTAGAAAGAGGCAAAAGACATTTGAGAGTGGGGGCAATGGGGTCAAAGGGAAACGTAAGAAGGACCCTTTTAACCTTCCCCACATAGAAAGTGATAAAATCTGAGGTTAGAGAGGTTGGGATTGTTTAAGTAGAAAAGAGAATAACAAAGACGTGTCAAAATGTGTAGTTTTAAAAGACTAGCTTATGTGGTTTCTGACACAGTATGAGTGTTATCTATACATACAGATTGAAGTATGTTAGCGTAGCTGAAAGCCTGAGTCATGTTAGTACTCTAGTCCATGGTTTTGAAGAACAGTAAGTGTCACAGTATACAGTGTCAGAAGCCACATACGCTGGTCTTACGGAATATGTGTGTGTAAAGATTTGGGCCTACTAAGTGGCGCGGAAAGAGCGTCCATTACTTGTTAGCTAGATCCACTGCTAAAAAGTAAAAGACACAAAACACATCTTGGCCGGTCACCCACTTTGGGGGTAAGTGGAGAATTGTGAACGTTTGGTTTTCGTTCAAACTATTACTTTCAAGATGACCAAGTGAGTTCACAAACAGAAAATCTCTCGTTCTCTTCTTGTGTGTTTCTCCCAGCTGCAGGCTCGGCGTTAGGAGTATTTGTGGGTGGACGCCATGGCTGAAGTTCAGCAGGAGAATCCGTCCTGCGCTTGTTGTTTTTGGCCCTGGCCAAGGAGCCCCTCCCCTGCCTGTCACACCCCCTTCTCCAGTCCCGCATTCATCTACACGCACAGCTGCAGCACTTTAAGTGACCCCAACTGACAGCACACACACACACGCTGGGAGTTTGTAGTGCTATTTGGTTTTACAGATCACTTTCCAAATAGATGCCTGAAATATTGCGTCTTTAAATTTTACATCTACTTTAACCTTGTGTTCTCCAGTCTTCCTCTTGGAGATCTAAGTTCCTACAGACTGGAGTTCTTCTCGCAGTCTAGCGTTCCTGCAACAAATAAGGGTAGTACCAAAGATCATTCAGCCTCGGACAATACAAACATACATTAAAACATGTATAAATATAGACATTTCTCTGCAATGTATATCTGGAATATATAGCTGGGACAAATTTATTGATCCCAAAAGGGAAAATGAATTGCTCAAGAGTAGCAGTGAGTCCAAAAGTTTGTAGACACCTGTTCAACCAGGGTTCCTTCTGCAGTCAAGGTTATTAGTAGGGAGATCCCGCTTTGTTGCAGCAACATCCTTGACACTTCAGGGAAGAACATTGCTGTGAGGAATTGCTCGCAACCACAAGAGCATCACTGAGGTCAAGTATTGATGTTGGAAGATTGCTGTGAGAATTTGATTGCAGTACTGAGAGCATTAGTGAAGTCAGGTACTGATGTTGGAACATTTCTGTGAGGATTTAATCGTATGAGAGCATTAGTGAGGTCAGGTACTGATGTTGGAACATCGCTGTGAGGATTTACTTGCAGTACTGAGAACATTAGTGAGGTCAGATACTGATGTTGAACCATTGCTGTGAGGAGTTGATTGTATGAGAGCATTAGTAAAGTCAGATACTGATGCTGGAACAGTTCTGGATCACAAATGCCACTCCAGCTCATCCCAAATAAATATCACAAAGATATCCCAAATACTGTGGTTGCTGTGCTGGCTAGCAGTGGTGTGCTTTGGAAAACAAGACAATTAACAATATTATTAACCTTGAAAGAAGGCAGTTAAGGTGAGGATGGGTGCCACCCCCATGCAGACACGACCAACTTGGAGGGGACCACAGGGCAGATCCAGGACATGCTGGGTGGACTGTATATCCTGGCCTGGAAACCCCATGAGATCCACCAGAAGGAGCTGATGAATGTGGCCATAAGATCCTCAGAAAGAACTGGTGGACATGGTCATGGGATCCCCAGGAGGAGCTTTTGGACATGGCCGGGATAAGGAGCATCTAGGCTGCCTTTCTCAGTGAGTTACCCCCCAAATCCCAATCCTTGATGAGCAGAAGAAAATGAATGAACAAGTAATAAACTGAAGAGGACAAAAACATTCATTGTCTTTCCATCCATTAGCACTGCTGTTTATGTTACTTTTCAAACACCATTCTTGCCTTTTTTGAAAGGACTTTGATTTATTTCAGTAATTAAACACAGCCTGCCTTCCTTCCTTGATCACATTAGTGATATGATACACAAGGCGTGATGAACTAAGTGAAGCCCTTCCACCCCAAAAGGATTCATCCCTCCAACCCTGACAGGTCTTTATTTATCCATACTCGTCCAATCTTCTCCGCTCTTTTTCAGGACTGCCTTTATCAGTATGGTCTGAGCTTGCCTGCACCACTGTTCTGAAGCTAACTAGCTCTGCAGGCCTGTGTAGGCCCTTTATGTAGAGGAAGCAAAAAGGTGCCAGCCACATCTGGACAGATGTCACCCAGCCCATAGGAAGAAACTGGGAGTGCTCCCGCAGAAGGGTAAATGTTCTTACAGTAATGGAATGTCACATACTCTGCCTCCTGACTGTCCCCAGATGACAAGTCTTACTCACCAAAACTTTGTTTGAACGACTCACAAATTGGTGATGTTGGTCTTTGGTTAGAGGGTCCTGTAAGGGCCCATTATACCACCCCCACCCCTCCCCCTTATTTGTGAACCGGTCAGTGGAGAACAGTTCTTTCCACAGCTCAGCTGATACATAATAAAGCAAATCCTGGAGCCCTCATTGATAGGCTCTGGCTCCAGTGTTGCAGTAGATCTGGCTGCGCGGCGGAGCTAAGGGAGCGGCTGTGAAATATTTGGCTCCTGAACTTCTCCTGACTCTTGAGTCACCACATGAATCATCATCGCAACCTCGGTTGGAGTCAAAAAACCTCTCGTTTTTAGTCACAGACAAGGAAATCGACCCTGCATCATTTGTGGAGTTTAGCATGTACAGAACTGACCCAGAGTGCTTTGCGGCTCGTAAAGTGTGACCCTTGTGAAATGAGTCGAGACCGATGGAGACTGTTCATAACTTATGTCGTCTTTATGCAGAGCAGGAGAAACTTTCAGAATAAGCAATCTGGTAGGATCTGTAGCAGTTTTGCTGAAAGCCTGGGCTCAATGGCACTAAGAAAAATTTAGAAGCACACAGAGGAGTTCCTGACTTTCACACTGCGAGCATTGTCTCTCCAGTGACCTTCATTATGATAAGTACATTTGAAAACATGACATTATTCAGAAACAATCTGCCAAAACATGACTGATAAAAAATGACAAATAAAATGCCAGATTAACGAACCAACTGGCTTGTTTGAGAGGAGAAAAGAAAAGAAGGAAATCATGACCCCTACTGGAGAAACAATTCACTACTGATCATGATGAACATTTTGAACAGTGTTTCTAAAATTTTAAATGATGATTATAAACATTTGAACAATGATTCTAAACTTTTGAACAGCGTTTCTGAAAATTTCTGTGATGATTCTAAACCTCTGAACAGTATTTTAAACTTTTATATAATTATTCTAAATTCATAAGCAGTTTTTCTAAATTTTCCAATGATGACTTTAAACTTTTAAATATTGATTCTAAAATTTTGCACTGTTGTGTTTGAATACTGAATATGTGGAAGCTTTTTTCTAAAAGAACTTCCGGAATGCAGGAATAATTTTGGGGGGAAATCTAATTCATAAACACCCAAAAATGACTAATCATGAATCAGCCACACACCCCACAGTTACTAATAGTCCGACCACTTTTGTTGCGCTCGCGTGCTAACGTGCGGAACCCAGAGTGTGTGTCTCATAAGACGAGAGCTGTCAGTGGACTTTAAGGAGGAGTTGTGGGGAAGACTTTAAGACACCCCCCACCCTTCCCAGTCCTCCTCTCCCTCCTCACATTCCCAGCCAATCACCCCTTTCTGCTCAGCCACTCCAGCAGGCTATAAGAACTCCCCAACTTTGGAGTAGGGAGCAGACTTTTTTGGGCAGTGAGGATCCTTGGTTTTCCCCTTTTTTACTATTGCTGTCATTCTCAAAGGCACGAAGGTGCCCGGCTCTCCCAAATGAGGAAATAATTTTTGTGTTTTTCTTTTTTTTATCCTTGGTTTGTTTGGTTTTTTTTGTTGTTTTCCTTCCTTGCAAGCAAGAGATGCCTGAGGAGGACTCCTGCTCTCCCAGGGGCTCTCCAAGGGACAGCCTGAGCCTCAGTGACGGAGAGCAGCAACCCGAGCGGCCGGTCAAGCCGAAGAGGAGCACAAGGAAGAGGCGCTGGAGCCGTACGAGTGGCGAGGACTCGGACAGCCCAGGCTTGAGAGGCAAGAGGGCAAGCCTGAGTGGGCAAGAAAGGGGTGGGGGAGGAGGAGGAGGAGGAGAAGGAGAAGGAGAAGGAAGCCCCCCGTCCCTTGAGGAGCTTCAGACTCAGCGAGTGATGGCGAACGTTCGGGAGCGTCAGCGGACACAGTCCCTAAATGAAGCGTTCGCTGCACTGCGCAAGATCATCCCCACCTTGCCCTCAGACAAACTCAGCAAGATCCAGACCCTTAAACTGGCTGCACGCTACATCGACTTCCTCTGCCAGGTGCTGCAGAGCGATGAGCTGGACTCCAAATCTGCCAGCTGCAGCTACGTGGCGCACGAGCGCCTCAGCTACGCCTTCTCTGTGTGGAGGATGGAAGGAGCATGGTCCATGTCTGCTTCACACTGACTGAGGACTGGGAGAGACAGAAGGTAGGGTTGATCTCCAACATTACATGCTGTGGAAGGTCACTGACCCCACAGTCTCCACCAAACACCAAAATTCTTCTGACAGAAATGCTCTCATAAAACAGATAAACAGGGGAGAACCTTTGGATACAGAACACCAACCCAACGTTTGGTTGTTGATGTTCCTTGGAGAACGCCGGATCAGTGTGCTTTGCTTTATGCTGAGCCAGATGAACCAGCGAGAATGGAGGAGAATGTGGTAGAGAACTCTTAGCAATCACATACAGGCATAGAACACCAGTCCTGAATTTAGGTTTTTTTGGAGAATGTTTGGTCAGTTAGTTTATGCTGTTCCAAAACCTGAAGAACCGGGTAGGAGAACATTGTAAAGACTCCAAGCAGTCACACATGGGAACCGACACAAAGTTTAAGTTTTTGTTTGAGTTGGTGCACTATGGACTTTATTCTGTCCCAAAATAAGAACTGACAAACCAGATTAACCAGTGAGAACAACATTCTAGAAACTACAAACAATCGCATGCAGGTACAGAACATCTACCTAAATGATGAACCAGAAAGGAGAACATTGTAAAGACTCCCAGCAGTCACACATGAATACCAACCCAAAGTTTGAGTTTGTTGTTGTTTTTTTAATTTGAGTTGGCTGAGTGCAATTTGGATGTTATTCTGTTCCGGAATAAGAACTGACAATATCAGATTAAACAATATCAATACAGAAGAACATTCTAGAGATTAACACATGCAGGTTTGTTGTTGAATACTGGGTGCTATTTTGCTTTGAATTGCTCCACTAACCAGATAAACCAGTGTGAAGGGAGGTGAACATTCTAGAGACTCCAAATAATCACACACAGGTGCAGATCACCGACCTGAAGAGTTTGTTGGTGTTTTTTAGAGAGTAAGAACTGAAAAACCAGATCAACCAGCATGAATTCAACAAACTGTTTCTGAAAAAACTCTACAACAAACATCAGCTAATCTGAACACTGGATTGGCGTGTGGCACCCGTTTGTCATTGTGTGTTCTCTGATTCACACTATTACAGGCCGTGCTTCTCAAATTCGTACTGTCCTAATATATTCACCCCCCAGTTCAAATTGCCTAAAATATTCCTCAGGTTCATTTACTCTGAGCTCTTGTTCTGGAACTCTATGAAATCCAAGCCCTTTACACAAACACAGCATAAAGTTCCCAGGCATCCTATATTTCCATCACACTCAAAAAAATTAAGATACTAAAAGGACCTTCAAAGAATAATGTCATTTTTTCCAAAACCTGAGATCCATTTGGTGATTGTATAAGGTCTGGCTGGTTGAAGCTCCTGCTGAGCTGCAACACTCCAAGCAGCCGGGCTATCTAAGCTAGTATTCTGTAAAGCACAGAAAAAAGAAATAGAATGGCATTCAGCCAGGACCCTAAGAAAGACATTGCATTTTTTCTTAGAAAACATCTCTAAAAATTTTTTTCTGATGCGTAGTGATATTTCAGAGTGTTCAAAGGAAGGGGTGTGAATGAAGTGACCATTCTGTCATACGTGAACACACCAAAGCGTGAACAGCACAAAATTATTTCTCTGCATTTAGCCCATTCACCATGTGAAGCAGCGGGCAGCCAGGAACACCGCACCCGGGGAGCAGCGTGTGGGGACGGTACTTTAGAGGTGCCACATGCAGTTTTGGGATTCAAGCCCATTACTTCCTGATCGCAGGGCGAACGCCCTAACCACTAAGTCACAAGCTGCCCTCTGTGTGAAAGAAGGATGAATTATGGTTTGACCGTGACCCCAACACCTGGACCACGGAATTAAAAATGTGTTTGAGCTGAACATACTGTATCTGGAAAGAATTACATTTTCATAATTCTTGGCATCACTTAACTTTTAACTTTTTTTATCTAATTTATTGGTATATTACTTGCATTATTGAAATAACACAGTACATGGAATACACATGCCTCACCTGAGATGTATATCTCAGATGCGGCATGTGTATCCCATATATTGCGTTCCATGTATTCCACAATATTTCATATTTTTTTAATTTTTAATAACAATAATATAATTATAGTTTTATAATATAATTCGATAATAAAATTACAGTGGCATACCTATGTGGCCTGACCAGAATAAACGTCTAGCGAGTTCAGCGTGCCATCAGATTCATTTGCTGTCAGGTAATTATAATAGATACTCCCGTAAAACTGAAGTGTAGCAACTTCACTGAAGCCAACTTTGAAGCTCCTCTATAGAAAGAACATCTCAGGAGCCTCTATCAGTATAGGATCTGAAGTGTGTTAGGGTCTACCTTGTCCGAGATCAGTAAAAAGTAGAAGGAACATGTGGAGCAGATCTGTTATATGTCAGGACCATCTGGAATGCTTCTGGATTTGTATCCTGACGTTGCTCTTGCTCTTTGTTGCAGGTGACAGTCGTCTTTGCTGGCGAGGAGAACATGGACCACGTGTGGACAGAGAAGAAACAAGCCGAAAGCTGGATACTTGCCTTCCTGCATAACCGAGCGGGTGTAACTTCATCACGAAGTACCGAAACTTCTATGTGCTCCCTGCCTGTTCCGCCCCAGGCAGGAGCGTGGAGGGACCCGTGGGAGGCCTGGGGTTATGAAGAGGGATGGTCTGGACACTGCTGGAAGGACTTTTGGTGGGCTTCAAAGAGGGTGCACCCTCAGCCCACCTGTCCAGTCATGCGACCTATACGCCCTTCCCAACGCCAAAAGAAGAAAGAAGCACAATGCTAAAATAGCAGCTTGTTTACGATGGCAGTGCCCATTAGCATAGCTCGTGCACCATTTGGGATTATGAACTGACCATCTGATCTTTGGCTTCTCAGACAGTTACCAGAGTTGCTTAGAGCATGAAAACGGACAAGCTAGTCAGGTTATCCCAGGCTTGAAATGACCAGGGGGGTCACATGGATGGAGTCTGCCCAGTTGTGGTGGACTGGACAAAAGCTTAATTTTTGGATTCCAAGTCCATCCCTGAGTGTCTGTTGGAGTGTCTGTGTGCGTACGTACGTGTGTGTGTGTGTGTGTGTGTGTGTGTGTGTGTGTGTGTGTGTGTGTGTGTTTTTCGACCTCGTACCTCCAGAGCGCCGCTAAAG
>JBBIGA010002373.1:0-15848 GCA_037576975.1 Alestes dentex | reverse complement strand
TCAAGTCACAAGTCTCTGTTTGTGTGACTTAAGTGCAACTCGAGTCCGAGTCTCAGACTCGAGTCCCCATCTCTGGCCTTCGACTACATCCTACCCACAATCCTGAGGGACAAGCTGGAATGCACAGAAGTGTACCATCACCCTGCCACAAGGATTCTGAACTACCTCACTAACTGACCACAGTATGCGAGAACCTGGGCTGTGTGTCAGACAGGGTCATCTGCAGTACAAGGCCTCCGCAGTAAACAGTTTCTCTTGGCCATCTACACGGCAGACTTCTCCTACAACTCCACCAACAGCTTCTTGCAGAAGTTCTCTGATGACTCTAAAATAGTCACCTTGTCACTGATGGGGACAACAGGGAGTACAGAGAACTGACCCATGGCTTTGTGTACAGGTGCCAGCAGAATTACCTATCATATTTGTGGTTCTGCAGTGGCTTGGTATTTGCTTACTGACATATGCTTTGGTTTGTTGAACATGGGCTAGACCCTGGTCTCACATAGTTACCGAAGTGTCATGTGGGTTTATCATAAAAGGTGAAAATCGTCAAAATCATCATATTCCTGAGATGTTCATTATTCATGTTTCACTACAACAGTGTGGAGAGTTATTAAATGTGTTTCAAAATGTGATAGCATTGCAGTCGGAAGAAATTTTTGTTTGGACAGCAGTGCTTAATTGCACGTTTTTCATTATCTATAATATTTCTACACTGATTTTTACACTGTGCAAAAAGTAAAATTATCATGCATCAAAAGCAACATTATCATGAACCTGGAACATTTTTAAACAAAAGTTGTGCACAATGGAAGGATCTTGTTTTTCCAGTCACATGACTTTAATTGCCAAATGTCCCAGTGCGTTTCTGGAGAAATACCTACCTGTTTACCTTAAATAAATAGTCTGCAAAATGTCATAGTGAAATGAGAACTATTTTAAGTAATTTACTAGTACTTGAGCATGAAAAAAATGAAGTAATTAAGTGAAGCCACTTATAGTAACTTGAGGCAGCTGTAATACTTTTAAAAAGTAATACTTTTAAACAGCAGTGATTTTCACTATTGTTATTCTTCATGACAGTTCTAAACCCCCACATAAACTGATGCAAAAATGTACATAATTGCAAAAATGCATATATTTAAGCAATAGAACATAAAAGGAATGTGTAGCTTATCAAAATCATGATCTTCTCTAAGATGACACACAACTTTGAGTGTTTTATTGCTTTTATACAGCAGTTCCTCAACAAGATAAAAACATAAATCAGAGAAGCCATGAACAATGTGTCAAATCTGTTTTAATGTTGGCTGTTCTTTCCACTGGAAATTGTAATGGTCTCTTAATAGTGCCCTGTGTTGGTTTGTGCATTCCTCTGGCCTCCAAGTCATTTAACATATTCTGAAGGAGGTCAAAACTGTTACCGGTGGAAATTTTTGCAGTTGTCTCGTCTGTCTTTTGGATTATTTTATAGTGACTGCACTGAAATACTTATGTGAAATCCAAGGTATCATGTCTAATTGTTGTTAAACAGTTTTCTTTAAAGCATTGTCTTTTTCAGCATGCGATATCGCATTGGTGTCAGAACAAAAGCTTGTACCGAACACAATTTTACTTGCAGTTTTTTATTTTCTACCTAATTTGTAAACACCACCTTAGCTTTGCATTTTGTGATAACCTTGAGATGAAAGTGTAAAATGTGGTAGAGTGGTATTATGTGTCATCAAGTGGTTTATGAGAGACATTCAAAAAGTTTCCACACCCTTAGTAAGAATTTCAAGTCGCACGACACTCTCAGACATACCCTATTACTGCTCTTCCAGCCTTCCAGTCTTTCCAACTAAATGGTGAAACTTGCGCGGAAACTTTTTGAATGTCCCTCATAAGGTGTTATGTGGTATGAATAATAATACTGCTACTGCTATTACTACTACTACTACTACTACTACTACTACTACTAATAATAATAATAATAATAATAATAATAATAACCCTAATACTAAAATAATAATAATAATAATAATAATAATAATAATAATTATAATGAAAATAGTTGGGCAGTTTGTAGGACCATGGAGTGATGTTGCATTAATATCTATGTTGAAAGTTCTTCTTAGGGTAGCTTTAAAAGTTATCATGAAATTCAGTATCTAAAATACCACTTGTAGCACCATCTAGCGCTTGAGTTCAGTCACAGCCATGGAGGCAGGGGGGTTTTGTAAATCAAGGTGCAGGTGACTTTATTTACACCCGTGGAAGAGGTGCTAAAAAGAACGGAGTTGTGGTCAGGGATCAGTGCTCAACTTAAGATGGGTGCAGAGGTGAAAGAGTTTGGAGGCATCCAATGTCGTTTATGGAAGTGCGTACAGCCTTCTGGGCTCAAGTCTCTTGGAGAAATGAGGGACAAACCGTTAGCATATAATGGTTCCCGCAGACCCCTTTTATAGTCCACCGTCTCCACATTGATGGTGACTGCGAAGAGGGCACAGGTGCATCGTGTTTGCCCGCTCCGCCTCTCACCACATGCTGCCTGACTTTCCATAACAGTGGTGCTGAATGGATATGTGGTTGTCATCTTCTACCCAGCAGCCAGCAGGAGCGGTCCTTTCAGCACCTTGAAGAGCATCAGATAAGGAGCACTTGCCGCCACAATAGCAGTGCTGATGGCCTGGCAACAGAGTGAAGATCAGATCAGAGGGGGGGGGCTGCTGTAAAGGAGAAACCATCTATAATAACCCACCAGCCCCAGCAAGGCACATACCTGTTTTGGATGGGGACAGGTTTTGATAGCCTCTACCTTCTTTTCATAGAGTTTAACAGGCCCCGCCAGTTGGCACTTACGTAAGTTGGTTGTGAGCCTCACCTGGCAGAGTCCCGACCTGTTGAACAAAAAACCTGGGGCATGGGACGACTATTACATTCTGAGATCTTATTTAATTTTCATATATTGCTACACTGACAGAGGGTGCCGTCGGGCTTGGGCACCACCACAGTCAGTCTGGAGGAGGCTGGAGGCTTATTCAGTTCTTAATATAACTACAGGGGGTGTTTTGATGACAAGCTGAATCATGTCGAATCAAGTGAGAATCAAGAAAAGTGGTTGGATGTGGTTGGATCACAAGACAATCATTAAAACCATACACATAAAAATAAATTACAACCTCTAAGAAACAGAAGACGTTTTAAAATAACCTTTACTAGATTTGTGATTAGATTTAAAACATGCTGTGCTTGCAAGAGAAATATTTCTGAACTAGAAGTGTGCTGCAAAGAAAAATGGACGGATTGCGCCCTAACAACTTCTGAAATAATTAATGCTCAAGTTTGCTCCATACAAAGGTGGTCTTAACTAGGGGTGCCCATAGATTAGAATAAAACTGCAGAAGATTCATTGTATCGTATGATGAAATTGCATATTCTGTCTTCATTATTTAAATAAAACAAAACATCAAAAGCCTTTGTTGAATGTGCATATTTAATAAGTAAGTATTTAACTCAAATTAAATACAGATAAAACTGAAATTTTTCTTGTTGGTTCCAAATCCACACTCGCCAAATATGGTAGTTTTTCACTATCTATTGATAACGCCACTGTCCTCCCTTCTTCTCAGGTCAAGAGTCTGGGCGTCATCCTTGACAGCAACCTCTCCTTCACCACCCACATAAACAACATCACTCAGTCTGCCTATTTCCACCTCCGAAATATAACCGCCTTCGTCCCTCACTACCACTGCCATATTAGTCAATGCCCTTGTCACATCCCGCCTTGATTACTGTAATGCATTGCTTCCCTGTCCTCGAGCAACTTCACTGGCTCCCCGGCCATTTCCGTATACAGTATAAAATCCTTCTTTTAACGTTCAAAGCCCTCCGTAACCTAGCTCCTCACTATCTCACTGATCTCCTTGATCTATACACACCTTCTCGCACTCTCCGCTCTTCCTCTGGCTCTCTCCTCTCCACACCTCACGCCCGTATGTCCACCATGGGACTCAGATCATTTAGCTGCACTGCTCCCCGACTTTGGAATACACTCCCACTCGACCTCCAAACCACACCATCCTTGCCCTTCTTTAGATCTCTACTCAAAACTCATCTGTTCAGATTAGCTTACCCCACATGATTTATTCACACCTCATTTCACTATCATCCTTACGTATGTAAATATCCTTTGTGTGTGTGTGTGTGTATGTATATATATATATATATAGATCCTTTCCAATAAATTAGAATATCATGGAAAAGTTTATTTATTTCCATAATTCCATGGGCGCACAACTTAAACGATTTCAAGTACTTCGTTGTTTATTTGTACATAATTTGGGCTTCCAGCTCATAAAACCCACAAGAACAGGAATTCAAAAATTAGAATACTGTGAAGACATCAGCCCAAATTTTATCAATGCATATTAATGGAAAATCTAGTGGAAGGGCAAAATGTGGCGGGAGAAGATGCACCAGAGAGTGGAATGAGGGAGGCAGGAGTCCTCCCTCATTCCACTCTTTCTGGATCTCTGCCAGATTCTTGAATCTTCCCTGTTTGATAATCCGATGAAGGCCACGATCATCTCTTCTGCTGGTGCATCTTCTCCTGCCACATTTTGCCATTCCACTAGACTTTCCATTGATATGCTTGGACACAGCACTCTGTGAACAGCCAGCCTCCTTCGCTATGAACTTTTGTGGCTTACCCATCCTATGGAGGGTATCAGTGATGCTCTTCTGGCCAGTTGTCAAGTTTGCAGTCTTCCCCATATTGAACCTAACTGAGACAATTGAACCAAAGTGAAGCAATTTAATGACACCTGGGAAAACCTGTGCAGGTGCTTTGAGTTTAGTTGATGGGTTGTGTGTGACACTCAGTTTAAAACATTCATGCCCTGAATCTATAATCTATGAAAGTTTAACGTTTTGAATGGAATTATGGAAATAAATCAACTTTTCCATGATATTCTAATTTATTGGAAAGGGTCTGTATATATATATATATGTATTTTTAAATGTCTTTGTATGTAAATTTGTTTATATGTTTTTCTGTAAAGTGACCTTGAGAGTTGTGAAAGGCGCTTATAAATAAAATGTATTATTATTGTTTTTAAATACAGGTCATGCCTTCTATTTATGCTTGTAGCATGAGGAGTGAATGTGCGACTGTAGTAGGACAAGAATCTCCCAAACATCTGCTGATTAATATGTATATATTTTAGTGCTGGGCACGTTAATGCATTATCATCATGTTAACGCATTATTTACTTAACGCTGACAATTATATTATTGCTCCTTTTTTAATTACTCTTGTTTTGAAATTTCATTTTTTGTTCACCACACTTTAACAGGGACACTCTGGGACGCAATTATAATGGTTATAAAGATATAATGGTTCCACACATCATGCTCTGGACTCTGAGGGGAACTTGTTTTTTCTATAACAAACTAGATCAAATGTGAATGCCCTGCAGTGACAAATAGCTTTAGTTTTATATTTGTTTATATTTATTTCCTCCGGGATAAATAAAGTTTTCTGATTCTGATTCTGATTGATTTGATTACATTAATGTTTCAGTTGAACCGTGTAATATTTTAATAGCAGCCGCTGTAAGAAGCAGCTTATTTGTTAAAAATGTTTGCAAACCTAATGTTCTTGCACTTTTGTTCATATAGTTGTACTTTCAAAATAAAAGTGCACAATACACTGCTTTTGAAGTCATTTAATTCTTATCGTTGCCCAGCATTAATATATTCATACATACAGATACAGGGGTTGACTGTTGGCATTATAGGCAACCTAAATATATATCATCATAGTGTGCAATAGACTTTTTTTTTATCAACAAGAACCATAATATATGAACAGTAACAAAATGTATTCATATTTAAAAGCATTCTCCACAGCAAAAATACATTTTATTATGAACTAAATTAACTGCAATGTGTGATATAAGAATATATGCATAAATTTTTACCAAACTCATTTTAATACAACATCAGCCTAGGAACCTAAACAAAGTTCTCCAAAATCTAGTAGAGGAAAGAAAAAAAAAACAGAATACACAGAATTAAAAAAAATTATGTTATGATCCCAACTTAAGGATTTAAATGTAAATGCTTCCATTTTATATAATGTTGTTATGATGGCCTCTAATCAGATCAAGTGTGGTTCTGCATATTTGTAGATGTTAGTAGACCTCTTCACTATTGGACGAGGCACAGATGGCTGCCAGTTTTTGATTGTGCTCCCTCATTTTATAAATGAGTTTTGGGATGCCTTCATCAGAGAGGAGCTGATTCCCAAAGATTTCTTCTGCCGCGCTCAGTAGTTCCTCCATGACCTTCATCACTGGCTCCCGGAAGATGAATTTGCGAGTCTGACCTTCAACGACACTGGCTTTCCCACTGAGAATGCCCAGGATGTGGACAATCTTTCTCACTTTCATCTGGAGCTCAGCCACAGCTTCTCGCTGTTCCTTCACCTTCTGGATGTCTTTACGGATCTTGTCTGCCTGATCTTTCTTCTGTGTGATGTTTTGTTCGGTCTGTGTGATCTTGACCTCGTATTCAGACACTTTGCCTCTGTAATTTTCTACCTGAGACTCAAATGCTCTCACTTCCTCCTCAGCTGATCTTACAGCGTGTGTAGCTTGATCTAATTCCACACCACCTGTGGCCAACATGACAGAACCTGCACAGAAAAGGAATCATTGTTGAAACAGATGCTTATAGAAGTCTAAGCTTAGAAATACCAGTAGAGCACCATAAATAAAAGTCTCACCAGCAATCCATCCGATAATTGGTATTAGAAACAATCCCCCTCCTACACCTGTCACAATCTCAGCATTACGTTTCCGCTCTTCTTGACTCCGTAGTGTATCTCTCGTTGAATCCAGATTTTTTCTGGCCTGCTCCAGACCATTTTTAGATAGTATCAGTAATTCTTCATTAGATGTTTGCTCTGTTCTCAAGTTGTCTAGGGAACACTGTATAGCACACATCTCTTGCTCAAGCTTTCCCTTATCTTTTTCAAGATTCTCAATGCTCGTATCTAGACTCCTCAGCCCTGTACCAGCCGCCTGCTCTGACTGCTCGAGCTTCTGCTTGGCCAGAACAATCTGATTTCTGATGTCATCGTAGTTGGAGCACTGCCCAGTAAGGGGATCCACATGTACCTCGATAAGCTTCATGTAGATTCCATTGACAGAGCAGAGGCCATCTTCCAAAGGCACAGTAACAGCCTCGACTGCATTTTTCACCACAACACTAGAGAGACAAACATAAAAGAGGACAAGCAATAGCGGGATTTGAAAAAGACTGCATACTCAGACAAAACATGATCATTGTTTTTTGGTTCCTAGTACGTTTGGATACGTTTGTCACACTTACTCAGATGCAAAAGTTTGGGCCATTTTTAACTGGCAAAAAGAGAGAAAAAGAAAATACATGACGTCACCATTCCATAAGACCATGATAAATCTCTTTCAATCATGATCACTACTGGCCACAGTACATTGAATATTATGGGTGTAAAAGTGATGGACTGTATACCATCCTACCCCGCCCCCCACCCAAAATTTCATGTATCATGTTTATGTTTCACACATTATGATTCTACATTTTTTAATTAAAAACATTACAGCTTTACCAAGACATGCTGTACAATGTGATTTTCCTCTCACAAACTACTTTAGCACAGATTAACTGTCAGCATTTTAAAATCAGTTTTAATAAAATTAAATCTTACCTCTTCCAATTGATGTCAGCCCTATTATTTGTGTTCTACCTCACCCAAGGTGATTCTCCAAGACTGTGAGCAAGTCTCTCTATTTAAAGTGCAGCAGTATAGCTCAGCTGGTGGGCTGGGCTTTGAATTTTACAGGGAATAAATAGGGATTCATTCCTTCTCTTCCATTCACCTCTGCAGAGCTGAGAGAACCTCACCCACTTCATCTCTACTGAACCTGTTGAGTTGTCAGAAGTGTTAAGGTAGGATTGCTGTATTTGCAGCCTATATATGCAAGTAAATGTGTCACATACTACCTGCATTTTAATGTTTGTATCCTAATAGACAGGCCAATAAATTGTTATTCTGTAAAAAAACTGTAAAAAAGGAATAATTAAAAAATTATTACATGACAATAAATTTAACTATTCCGATGCAGATGTTTAGACAGATATTTATGATTTTGTCTGTCCAAATTACTTTTGGTAGCTTTAACAGTAAGGAAGTATTTAAATGTTCTAGTTGAGTTTAAGGGAATAAATTCCTGAAAAATCTAATTACTCCATTTTACCCATAGTCAATCAGACAAGGCATGCCATGTCCAAAGTAGTGCTGGGGTTACAGGCCTAATGTAGCTTAAGTGTTAAGTAGTAAAAATGAATTTAACTGTCAAATCAAGCAGACAATTTCAGTGAAATAATGCAAAGCAAAATATACAGGCCAGATGAACAAAGCAATGTTTTACACAAACTCTAACCTCAAAAACCCTCCTCAAATCAACATATGCTTTATTACAGAGTATATTATATAGTATTCAATCTAGTACTGTAATTTGTAAGTACCACCTAAATACCACCTAAATTAACCCTTGTGATGTGTTAGAAAGCTGCCCACGTCTTTAGTGTTAGTGGGTCAAATTTGACCCGTGATCTAACTAAAATACTCAAAAAAAAACAATAGTTATCATCCAATGTTGTGTTTCACCTCATAGCTGCCTTAATATGTATTCATATCAATGCACACATTGTTTTAAATTGGGGTTTTTCTGCCCCATAGACCTTTCATCTTATATTATACCACTTGTTTTCAATTATTTAAAAAATTATGTTCACTCTTTATATTTCCTATAATGAAGACAGTGGGTAAGTATATTGTCTGAGTCTGACTAATATTTGATCAATATTGACTAATAAACCAAAAAATGCTTTCTTTTCTTTTCTGTTTTTAAATTAACATCAGTGACTATAGTGACATTTGTGGTGTAACGGGTCAAAATTGACCCAGATGGATCTATGTTAGGAAAAAGGCAAAAAGTATTTTCTTTTTCATGAAACCATATTTATTTTACTCAGAATAACAAGTGCAGATTAAAAATTAAATAATAAATTGAACACTGGAAAAACAATATGGATTGCAAATGTGTGTCACGTTGTGCCCCTTCTCCTCACACGCAAAGCAGGGGTAGTTGGTGTGTTGTATTTTGTCTTTTCTTTTATTTGCAAAGCAAAGCAAAGCAAAACAATAACTGACTCGAGGGCCAGGCACAGTACAGCTACACACACAGGAGGATAGAGAAACATCAAACTAAGAGGATGGTGGACCGACACCTACTGTCGGTCCCTAAAACCTTTAAATACTAAACCAACCCTCATAAACAAATCAAAACATTAACAACTAACTAAACACAGCTGGTACTAATACATTGACCAACTCCCGGTGAACCCTATCAACTTAAAAGTCCCCAAATGTAAAATTAAACAATGGTGGCCTCTAGCGGCCACCCACAGTCACTGTCCCCAGACCTGACAATGTGTTTCTTTCACGTGTGGCAAGTGGTGCTAGTTTTTCTGTCCTTGCTGGAAGGGCAACACTAGAACCTCTTTCTCTTGCTTACTTTCTCTGGCATTGTCACAAGGTAGGAGTGAATACGAATTTACCTGACCAGGGGTTTTCGCTCGTGTTGCGTGATGGATGAACCCAAGCATGGACAGAAGCGAGAGGGTTGGTTAAATCACGCACGTTGCTCTGCAAACGCTCTAAAAAAGAGTAAAGATTCCCACCGGAATCAACGTTCACACTCATGCACACAAGGTAAGTGAGTACTCACGTGAATCCTGAGATGAAGTCGGCAGGGCGAGAGAGAGGAGACTAAATGAATGAACAATCCGGATCTACCTGTTTCCTGTTTATATACCTTGTGACGCGCTCATTTCCTGTGACCCGTGCGCGTCACCTGATTGGTGCATGTGACATCCCCTGTCTGGCTCCTTCTGTAGGGTGCTGGTGTGCTTGGCATATACTGCCTGAAAGGACAGTGTCTTCTGAAAGGGACCAGCTGTTCATCCACGGTAATCTCCGGTCACACGATTGTACATGAATGGCCATTGCTCCACCCATTTGCTCCCAAACACCCCTAATGGGAGCAAGTTTGTCATTTGCACACCCATTGGCGTCACCGCCATTCAATCTGAAGGGGACGTGTCCCCTTCACAATTCATAATTATTTGTTTGGACCCCCCACGTTTAACATAAAATATTAGTTCACCCAGCGCTGTTTCGCGAAAGAATCCATTCCACTTAATCGATAGGAGAATACACACACCACTGGAAATCCGGGTTTGCCTCCAACTCACTGCATGCAAGTGAAGTGTATTGTCCATGCATAGACAGGCTGCTCGAAACTGGAGCAGGTAACATCAGCCCCACTGTGTGCAGAAAAAAAAGTTTGGAAACCGCTGCCCTGAGCCAAAGTTTAGTTGAAAAAAAAAGTTTAGTTGAACATTAAACTAAAGTTTAGTTGAACATTCATTTAACGAGGCCTATGGCAGCAGTTTCCAAACCTTTTTTCTGCCCCAAAAATGACCGAGACTTTGCACGCACGTAGCAACCCATCAACCCACCCATCCAAATCCAGCACCTACACCCAAACCACCACCCACGCATAGATCGGTGCGTCCCCCTCACATTAAAAATGCTTCCAATGCCCCTGTGCATGCTGAGCAACTCTTGACTACCTACTGTCAAAACGGATCACTCTTGACAACACAGGAAAGGTCTGAAGTGACATAGTAGCATGAAAAATCAAACGGCCTGACCATCCAAGAATCTGGACGTGGCCTCATTACAGGATCTGTACACCCCAGCAAGTAGCAACAGCCCCATGTCGGCATCCAGCTGTGTTTTTTTAATCCCCGTCCAGCTATTGCCAAACAACCTTCTCCCTTCCATGTTGGTCATTTCAAGCAGGATCTTCTCCAGAGATGATGGAATGAACAGCTCAAATGTTGTCGAGATGTGACACAACACATCTAGTAAGCCTCGGAGTCATTTTGATGACGTTCTCTGTTGGTGCTCTGCATTGGGTGTCATAACAGCTTGATAATCATGAAAGGTCACCTGTGTTATCTGGGTTCTCCTCTTCATCAGATGTGTCTTCTTGTTCAGGGTCATATTGAAATTCCTCAGACACATCCTCCTCTGTTTTGCTGCCCTCAATATCACTCATGATCAAAGATATGATCAATAGCCTCAAATTTCTCACTCATGGTGGCACTGATGGTATTAAATCTGACAACATCTCACTCAAACCCTATTTATACATTTCAGTGTTTATTTTTAGTCTAAATGTATCAATATTCTTCAAAAAAGTTTGTCACTTTTTTTTTACAGACTTTTTTTTTATGTTAAAATAGCCATTTCTGAGGATATGATCAAGCCTTGTTCCCAAAAAAAGGCAAATGGTACTTTTTACATACCTAAACTTGAAAATGGGTCAGATTTGACCCGAACACAATATAAGGGTTAAATTCAAAGTACTGCTATGCACTCCCGATCCGTTCATATTAGTTATTCTGGAGATGGAAAAAATATATTTGCAGCGTGCCTTCACTGACAGTGAAATTTTCAACATTTTAAAAATACTACTACTAAATTAAAACACTGTCAGAACAATCCTACTACAAGGATTATTTTTTTAAGCTACCAATAAAAATTTATTTTTTATCTTTAAACTATTTATAAAACATACAATTATCAATAATTTTCAGCTAAAATGTTTTTCAGAATTTTGCATCAAAAAGCCTTAAATATGTTGAACTTTTATTTTGAAAGGGTTAGTCACAAAGGCCAATTACATATGGTTAGCAACAGCTGGTGTTTGTTTCAGTTTAAGTGATTGTGTTTAGTCACTGATTCAGAGTCAAGTCCATTTTGATAATATAGATCCTGGGTTCACATTAAGTTTGTCAATCCTCCCACACACTTCCCCTAAGTGGTACCAGTGGTTTGTGTTTTTTGAGTTTGTTTATATTTTGGGCCCTTAAGCTTTCCTTGTGTTTGGTTTTGGTGTTAAATAAAGAAAACATGGAAATCCGCGCCTGCGCCTCCTTCCCAAACTGGTCCTCCTTCCCAAACTGGTCCAACCCACATGTGATTGAAGGAATGACCACATACTGCGGCACAGCGGATTTCCCCATGAGTTCATGGGGATTACAGATGGGTGACTGGAGTGAGGCACGTTGCACCCAGCAGTGGGAGGAGCTGACGAGGATGAGTCGGTACTCCATCCCTGAGCCTCCTGGCGTGGATCAGCTCGGAAGAGGAGAACAAGGAAGATCAGGACATCTGTGGCAACGGATTGTTGGAGGTGCCAACTATCCTGGGCTTGGGGGTGCTTGGCGGCTCCCTCATCTTCGACCCGGCAAAGGTGGAGCTCCCGCTGAGGCTTGCAATCTGGCGAGGCGGGAGTTCTGCAGCTCAGGGGTGTAGGAGGCAAGGCGGCTCCGCTGATCAGCAGCCCAGGAAGTCTCGGCTTCCTCCCGAGCTCATCCCCCCACACTCAGGCCCGGCCCGCCTCAAGAGGTGACTCCACTGCCAGTCCAATGGTCTCTACCTGCGCTCACTGCAGCCTCACTGGCTCGTGGTGATATAAAAAAGGCTGCCCCCACATTGGCGTCTTAGCTAGCGGACGAGCTAGCCCCCCTGTCAGCGAGGAGACAGTGGGCTTAGATGCCTGCTCTGAGCATTCCGGCTCACAAGTCAGCGGTGAGGGACGCGCTCCCAGGTGTTCTTCTGGCTCCAGTGCTGACCCAAATGCCAACTCCCCAGCTCCGGGTCGAAGCTGCAGCATCTGTTCTTGTCCCCGCTGCTGCAGCACCTGTTCCTGTCCCTGCCGCTGCAGCACCTGTTCCTGTCCCTGCCACTAGAACACCTGTTCCTGTCCCCACCGCTAGAGCTCCTGTCCCTGCCACTACAGCTCCTGTCCCCGCCGCTGCAGCACCTGTTCCTGTGCCCACTGCTGTAGCCCCAGCCCCTTTTTCTGTCCATGAAGTGGAAGCCCCAGCTCCTATTTCAGTCCCTATTAGAGTTTGCCAGCTCCTATTAGAGTTTGCAAAACAACATCTAAAAAAGCCTTTACAGTTCTGGAACAACATCCTATGGAAAGATGAGACAAAGATCAACTTGTACCAGAGTGATGGGAAGAGAAGAGTTCTCAGGAATGTGGGCACACATTAGATCTTGTTTTTATCCCGTGCTATTGGTAAGAGTATGGAGAAGGAAAGGAACTGCTCTTGAGTCAAAACAGACTACCTCATCAGTGAAGCATGGTGGTGGTAGTGTCATGGCGTGGGCATGTATGGCTGCCAATGGAACTGGTTCCCTTGTATTTACTGATAATGTGACTGCTGACAAAAGCAGTAGGATGAATTCTGAAGTGGTTTGGGCAATATGTTCTGCTCATATTCAGCCAAATGCTTCAGAACTCATTGGACGGCGCTTCACAGTGTAGATGGACAATGACCCGAAGCATACTGCGAAAGCAACAAAAGAGTTTTTAATGCAAAGAAGTGGAATGTTATGCAATGGCCAAGTCAATCACCTGACCTGAATCTGATTGAGCATGCATTTCACTTGCTGAAGCCAAAACCGAAATGCCCCAAGAACAAGTAGGGACTCAAGACAGTTGCAGTGGAGGACTGGCAGAGCATCACCATGGATCTAACCCAGTGTCTGGTGATGTCTATGCATTCCAGAATTCAGGCTGTAATTGACTGCATTCCAGACTTCAGGCTGTAATTGAAAGGATTCGCAACCAAGTATTAAAAAGTGAAAGTTTGATTTATCATTGTTAATTTGTCCCATTACTTTTGGTCCCTTAAAAAGTGTGAGGTACATATACAAACTATAGTAATTCCTACACCATTCACCTGTTTTGTATGTAAATACCCTCAAGTAAAAGCTGAAAGTTTGCAGTTTAAGCACATCTTGTTCGTTTCATTTCAAATCCATTGTGGTGGTGTATAGAGCCAAAAAATTTTTTGAATTGTGTCGATGTCCCAATATTTATGGACCTGACTGTATGTTGTTCATGAACAACTAGAAGAAGCGCAGAGCATTTACCAAGCCCGCCGGTGCGGAGGGAGATGGGTTGCCATTAGATGTCCTCCATCCCCACAGTAAAGACACAGTCCACCAGAGATTCTTATCTCTCCCTTACTGGGGAAAAAGGCGAGATGACCCTAGTTACGTAGGTTCTGGTGCGAGTTCCTCCCATGTTGAACCAGAAGCAGAAGCAGCTGGTGCCGCCTCCAGGCAGGAACGTAGAGAAGAGTAATACGACAGTGGAGTGTTTTTGCTTTGATCAGAGGTGTTGGTAAAGCTTGATGATGAGGGAGATGAGTTGGTCCAGGGTGAGGCCTGCATCTCGACAAAATAGCTCTGTTTGGAGTTCTGGGTTTAGACCTATCCTGAAGACTTCTATGAGAGCGTGTTCGTTCCATCCACTCTCTGCAGCGAGTATGCGGAACGCTATAGGGTAATCAGCCACTGAAGTTGTCCCTTGTCAGAGCTGGAGCAGACACATGCTACTGGATTGCCCTTGGTCCCTGTGGTTGAACATCACCTGAAAAAGGTGGAGGAACTGAATTGAACTGAAATGTTACCTCTCCAGAGAGCAGCCACCCAGTCCTTAGCCTGCCCCCTGAGCCGCTGGATCAGCGTCGACACCCTCTGTGTGGAAGTCATTCTTGGAACTCTGCAAAATATAGGTCACAAGCCAATATAAAGTTCCAACACCCTGATAGATCACCCCTGTACCTCTCTGGAAGCGACCAATAATGAGCCAGAAGATAGGGGGGACCTGAGTTGGTGTGTGGCGAGCGCTGAGCACCAGATCCGACACCAAAGTCTACTGGTTGAGACCTGGAAAGGGAAAAGAAGCCAGAGTGAGCCTAAGATCCCAAAGAGCTTCCCCAACAGAGCACACATATTATACCACAGCATACAAATAAGTATAGTGCGATTTTGATATACGTCATTATAAACTGTTTTTTTTATTCAAATATCACGGGGTGGGCACTGCTTACCCTGCCTACCCTGACCTCACCTCTGATGTGACCACAGAGATGCAACATAGGAGTTTCGTGTGGTTACATTGAACCAGGACAAGGATGTAATTGCAATGATCCTGTATAGGTAAAGGGTCATTCCACAGAATGGGTGCCATTTGCTTGTTGTAACTCTTCCAAACTGAACTTAATTTTTTTCCTTTTTTCAACTCTGAATCTAATAACACATATATTTAACTATTCAAAACATGTATTGGTCAATCTCAGGCAGCTTTATTTAATCTTTTACAAGGCCGAAGGTGGTTATATTTTTCTCAGTCCTGTTACCAAAACTCATGTGACATTAAAAAAGCATGTTTAAAGGCATGTCAGCTAATTACTTTGAGGTTTCCTCAAGAAAGTGTTTATTTTAAAGAAATGGTTGAATACATGTTCAAATAAACCATATATATGACTAAAAAATCACTATATATGCATGCACGTTGTATTTTTCTAAAAGATGCATAGCCATTTTCATCTTTTCAAGAAAACCCAAACCTGAAATTGATTACATTTTTATCATGTAATTTATTAAACAAATGGATAAATGACAGACCAAACATCATTGGAAAAAAAGTGGTTTATCTTTATTTTTTTAAAGAAAAATAATGAAGTAACAGGAATGAGTCAGAAACTTTCAATAGGAATTAACTGGAATAAACTAGAAATTTAACTACAGCCACAATACTGCATCTGAGCCCACACACTACATCCAGTCAAGTCTGCATCAGAATTCTGGGCTCAATATA
>JBBIGA010002345.1:0-15853 GCA_037576975.1 Alestes dentex | reverse complement strand
AACGCACTCACGCTCCAGCACCCGCTCTCACTCACGCCACCACTCACTGACTTCCGACAGAGAGAGAGAGAGAGAGAGAGAGAGAGAGAGAAACAGAGAGAGATAGAGAAAGAGAGAGAGAGAGAAAGTGAGAGGGAGGGAGGGGGAGAGAAACAGAGAGAGAGAAAGAGAGAGGGAGAGAGAGAGAGGGAGGGAGGGAGAGAGAGAGAGAGAAACAGAGAGAGAGAGAGAGAGAAAGGGAGAGAGAGAGTGACAACGCTCCTTAATTAATGGCACCCCTTCGTAAAATGGATAAAAAATGTCATGAAAACAATTTGCGAAAAATATGAGTAAATATACTATTCACTACCCAACACTCCTAATTCAGCTCCTAAGTCCTTCATGAGTTGGACTGAGAGTTTTGGGCCAGGCAGCACATGAAACAGCATGGTTTTCTACAGGCTTTCTTACTAAATTTATAACTTATAATAAATGTAATCACTTAATCACTTTTTATCTCTAAAACTTCATCTAAAAATGAAAAAAAAAAAAAATTTAAATTGTCAAAACACACAAAAAACATAAAAATGAAATATGAGGGTTTTGTATTGAAGCAATAATATTATGATATATTGCGTAATTACAACATGAAAATTTAATACCTTTAAATAGCAATAGCACAACATGTGGAAATATCATTTTTATGACCAGTGTCCTTAAAAGAAAAAAAAAGAAAATACAATAACAAAGTCAGTTTTGGGGCTTTGGGTTAACAAGTTGCTGGGGTTGATTCTAAGATTCATAATTTCTTAATTCAGCTATGACTCGACTCCCTAACCCATTTACCCCAAACTCCCCTAATGAACCACATACACTGTGCACGAGTATGAGTATGAATGAGTAACTCGCATACACAGCTAATGATATTAATTACCGAAACACTATATAATGAACTTCATACATGGCCATAAATCCATCCATGCATTATCTGAGCCATCCATCCTTAACCAGGGTCGTGGGCGTGTTAGAAACCATTACAGCAGTCAAAGGGCGAAAGACATCCAGGACGCGCCCCAGTCCATTGCAGAGTAAGACTATAAATGACTGGGAAGAACTGAGTAGAAGAGGTGGAGCCACATTATTATAACGAATTTGGAATTAGATCTCTGTCTACTCTATTCTACTCACTGTTGGTTGTAGTCACTACACCAAGAGGTTTACCTGAAATGCTTAGAATTTTCAATATTTACCAATAGGTTCTATTGTCTTGTACATTTCTAGGACAATGTTACTGTTCATCTACGTAATTATGGGCAAAAGTGAAAACAGCTGTGGTCAAAATGGCATGCTTGGTCCACAACCCAATTCACATTTGCTTGTTTGGGATAAGCTCATGACCGTCTATAATCTAACGGGACGCTTCGACTGCATCAAGCCAGCGGGCCGTAATGAACAGGTCGGATGTGTTTCCTTCTTGGATTGGGTTTGTGTTTAAACAAGCTGTCATCATGCAATTATTTTTTTGGAAAGGCCGAGCACCAGCATGGTCCAAATCAGAACTGAGAAAGATTTGGTCCTGTGTAATTTTTCATTTTGCGGCTTGGCCCTGAAGAGTTGCGAATCCCTTCCCCACAATCCCTAATGTGGAAAAAGTAAGCAAATAAATAAACGAAGCCTCATGGAACTCCCCGTGTGAATGCAGTCTTAGTAGCCAGCTTGTCTGGGATCGCAGAATGTGGGTTTGAAATATAATGTAACAAAGGTCACTTTTGATTAGCATCATCATGGCCAAAGCCAAGTGCAGAACACTGATGTGTCAAAAACGTATAAGATTATTCTAAGATGGTCACGGAGTTTGGAGAAAATCTAACCACCTTGATCATACCAAGGGTTTCAGAAGTGGAGTTTGAAGCCCAACTCTTCACCACTCACCCTACAGTCACATAGAAACTAGCTAATTCATTAATGTTAAATTCTCTTTAATACAGTTTAATACATTTATTGTTTAATAAAAAAGCTCTTTTTTAAACGTATCATATGTATAGTACAACAATTCTGTGTAGCAAACATTTATCATATGTGAACATCACAAGATACTTTCTCTGCATTTAACCCATTCACCAAGTAAAGCAGCCAGGAACACAGTGCCTGGGGACGGTACCTTGCTCAAGAGTACCTCAGAGGTGGCACTGGGATTCAAACTCACAACCTTCTGATCGCAGGGGGAACTCCCTAACCATTAGGCCACCAGCTGCCCCACCATCTGACCACCATCTTTAGGTAGATCATAAAGTAACGGTAAAGAACCTTTACATTATATGAAAGTTCTTTATAAATGTAGAAGGTTCATACATCTATTTTTTCCCCATGGCATCACTTGAGTAACTTTTTTTTGTATGTTCTAAAAGTGTATTTGCTTGACAAAGCTGGTCCACCATCACTCTTGACTTGACTAGATCAAACTGGTCTACCATCTTAACCACTTGACCAGCAAAGGGTACATTTTGACCTGTTCCAACTGGATGGCCAACTGGTCAACCACCCTGAACCTCTTAGACCAGCAAGAACAAAACTACTGACCGTCAAAGACCAACTTCAACTTAAGCTTTCACTAGCTACCAACAAAAGCATATCTCAGCTAAACTTAAGAAGCTTAGCAATCAGCTAGCGATGGAAACCATCTCGCTTTTGAAGTTGTAGGGTGAAGCTGAAGACCTGTAATGTTACTAAAGTTTATATTTATTAGAATGGACTCTTCTGATGTTTTCTTTTGATCACTTCTTTTTGACCATTTCTCACAAACGGTTTTCATCTTTGCACCAATAGCCTTCAGCCAGTCACGTTTCTCGCAGAACGTGTGACCTGCATAAACTTCGACCTGACTTTAACAAGTGAAGAGGGTATGAAAACGATATTGAAAAGTACAGGGGACATGAAACTACACTTACGAATCGTATTACTTCACATTAATCACCATCATCTCTCTCTCTCCCCCATGTTCCTCTACCTCTCTGTCAACCCTACCCGCCCTCCGCCCCCCCCCCAACTCATCCCCCCTGCAAGGATTTGAGGTTCAATTTTGCTAAGTGATGTCATGAGGCAGGGCCTTGACAAGACAGACCTTGTTTTACAGCCAAAAGGACAGATTCAATTTACACACCGAGCTAATTTAAGAGCAGCCTCTGAACACACACTGGGGTCGTATCGGGGAGATTGAAGCGTGTAAAACTCAGGAAGTGTCTCGTTATAATCGGCCGTTACTGTAGTCACATCCTTGGCCGACGTCCAAAGACGCAGAGGCACACAGGGGACACTGTGGGGACACCTTGTGCCAAACGTCCCGAGCAGGCAGGCATTAAAGACCTAGAAAAGACGACATAAATACCTGCTACACGACCAACAGCAGAGAACCGGAACGCGTCAACTTACATCGCAAAAGATTTGGAGCATTTGATCAATCTTTATAGTTTGCCATATTAAGTATTACTCATCATATGATATATAAATCCAAAAGACTGCAGTTTTCAAAGCAACTGTTATGCGATTTTAACCTCGTCTCTGAAAAGAGAGTTATGATTTCTGATGACCAAAAAGGGCACATCCGGCATTTGCTTGGAATCCAGAGGTAAACCAGATGTGGCCATGTGGACCAGATGTGGCCATTAAACAACACTGATAATAGCAATAATAATAATAATTGTTAGTGTCATTTTTTTTCTTAGTTTACAGCTAAGAAAGATGGTCCCTTTATACCATCTTTGTCAGAACTGACCCATCGCTCAACCACTTTATTAACCAATAGATCTAGTTCGAATTTGCAGCAACAAAATCTGGTGTCATTCCATACAGTTTATGAGCCACAAGTAAATGAGTGTGCTCCAGGTTCAGGCTATATCGACATTGCTCTCACGGAACATCCTTGAATTAGTACACACTCTCAGCATTGACAGTGTGCTGTATATTCAGAACACGCTCATGTAGGTTGTGCTTTGTCACAAAATATGAGAATAAATAGGGTGTTATATTGGGACAGAATGGCACAACTATCTAAGCTTTTGGCCTTATCGTTGGAACATCAAAACTTTAATCATTGGTGATATCTCAGCATGGGGGGGTGTCTTGGGGGAAGCACATATATAGGAACCAAAAAGGCAAAAGAGTTGGTATGCTGTATCTGATTTCAGCCCATTGTGTCTGAAAGTCCTTCTTCAGTCAGTTTCCAGTCTTTTTAAATTGTTTACTGACCTTTAGACTGCTATGTTATCAAAAAAAAAACAAACTGACCCTGAAACAGCAGCTCTTCACTGAGAGTTATTTATGAATTTGCCCCCTTGTGTACATTCCTACCTACAGTAGTGTACCGCCTACTAAAATACTTCATAAAGCACTCCCTTTTGATTCACTTTTAGATATCTTTACAAGGTTGAGGGTGGGAAATGTTGCTGCTGGATATAGGAATGCAAGACTTTGTGAATGTTCCCATGAATATAAAGCATTACTGAGTCACCGTCTTTGCCCCAGCTTGCAGAGTGACACCCAGGCCCTACATGCAGCGTCCCAGCGGAAACGCTGGCCTCGTTCAGTGAAAAAACCCTGAAATCCACCCAGTTTAGCGTGCTGTGCTAACTCATTCAGTAACCATGACCTTCTGACGGAAACCACATCCGTTCAGAGGCCGTTTCCAAAAGCATGTGCTTGATATGGGTTAATGAAGCATGGAAGACTTAGTCTGAGACTGGGAAACAGGGCCGGAGCCAGGCTGTGGAACAAGGGGTTCTTTAAGAATTCTTTAGTCAGGCTAGTGGTCACATCTAGAACCATAAGAAAGAACTGTTTCACACACACACACACACACACACACACACACACACACACACAGATACCCCCTTACGCTCATTCTCATTCCATCTGTCTCACTCATAAGCAAACACACACACATACACATGCACAAACAAACACAAGCACACACACACACACACACACACACACACACACACATACACACACACATACTCCCTCTCTCTCAGTCTCATTCTGTCTCACTCTTAAACACACACACACACAGACACACACACACACAGATACCACCTTTCTCTCAGTCTCATTCATAAACACATACATATACACACACAAACACACATACACACACACACACACACACACACACACACATATTGGCAAGTGGCTTTATTTGATTTAATCCTTAACATGAACAGAATGGAACATTCACTCAGAAAACACCAATATGCCTGGACGCATTCGGCACTGCTGGTTTACAAGCTTGGGCTATCCAGCTGTTAGTGCAGTATCTTAACAGTTTTGGACATTGCAAGCAAAGCCAACCTAGTCAGTTTGATTCCAAAGGGAACATCTACTCTAACTTTAGTATTTACAGTTCAACACAGCTTTTATCTGTAGAATCAGGAACTGCCAGATACAGAAAGCCTGCAACATTCTTCATGACCATTTACAATAACTGCATTTCTTAGTAAAAAAGCAAAACACATGTTGGTAAAAATGCACTTATTTGTCACACACACACACACAACAGTATTTCCTTAGTGATAGCCCCTTCAGTGTAACTGGGGGAAGTCTTCAAAACCAAAAAAGTGTAACCAAAACTGTCAGAAGCCTTTTTTGTACAAAAAAGAGAAGGACTGGTAAAGACAAACTAGGTAGAAATGTATCTACTAGTATCTATTAGTATTAAGTCCCACAACGGTTTGTAACATGAATCCATAAAGAAAGCTTTTTGTCCATGTTGTGTTAACACAGGCACTGTAAAAACCAATAGACAATAAAATCACTCACTCATTCACTTGATTTCTGTTAATCCGTACTAGAGTCGCAGGTACCCAGAGCCTTTCCCGGGGCCAGTGGGCGCGAGGCAGGGACTCACCCTTGGCGCACACACAGGCAATATAATCATTCATCCTAATTTACAACGGCTACAGCATCTAAATACTAACATACCAAACAGCAAGAATGCAAAAGCAAGAACTTAAAGGCTATATGTGTTGCAAAGGGGCCAAACATTAGTATTTTATTACTCTTACAATGTCTATAAATAATTATGGAGGCATCTAAATTCTATATAAAATCTGAGACCTCACTTAAAATTTTCATTTAAACCTAGAAATAAATGTGCTTATTGTTGAAAACTCACAAACAGCATTTCTATACTATAGTTATTCTATACTATAGCAACTCCGAACAGAACATACTGTAATATACTTTCAGCACTTTCAATACAAAACATTTACATGGAGATACAGCCAGCTGAAAATAAAGAAGAAAACAAACACGCTACATGGACAAAAGTATTGGGACGCCTGATTATTACACCAACAAGGACTTCAATAACATTGAATTCAAATACATATACATTTATGAGGTCAGGCACTGATATTGGACGGGAAGGTCTGGATCACAGTCTCCGTTCCAGTTCATCCCAAAGGTGCTGGATGTGGTTGAGGTCAGGGCTCTGTGCGGCCAGTCAAGTTCTTCCACACGGAACTCATCCAGCCACGCCTTTGTGGAGCTCGCTTTGTGCACTGGGACACAGTCATGCTGGAATAGAAAAGGTTCTTCCCCAAACTGGGTCCACAAAGTTGGAAGCATGGTGCTGTCCAAAATGTCTTGGTTTTCTGAAGCATTCAGATTAAGTCCTTCACTGGAAGTAAGGGGTCTAGCGTAAACCCTGAAAAACAGGTGTCCCAAAACTTTTGTCCATGTACTGCACATAGGCATCTGTTCCTGACCTTGTGCTACATGTGAATTCAGAAAACAAGACCATTTCAAATTAGCAACATGTTAAAGAAAATTTCCTCTAATCAGCCTGTATACTTAATTTTTGCCCTCCTTTCACTTCAAGTGCCAGGTATGACATTTCCATGAGACCATCCAAATAACATGAACAGCCTTTAATAACAATCAATATCTATTTAATCCTGTGTCCTCACTGACATACGAGAACACAGCAAAGCAAACTGCAACACACAGAACCCCCCCCCCCCAAACAAAATTGCAAAAATATTGGAAAAAAATGAACAAATGGCACAGTATAACACATCAAAGACAGAAAATCATTATACACATCTTCAGACTCTTATGAGTCATATCCTCCCACATAGGCTCCAGCTGTCTGTACACGCGTCTCAGACGGAGTTAGGATGATTTCAGAAGGTTGCTAAGAACTGCGGGGAAAAAGAAATTAATTATAATACAATAAGAAAATAGTGTAAAGTCATATAATGTCTTATAAAAAACATAATTGCATTATAACACTGCATTTGGCCCATTTTGTTGAGTGGAAGTAAGATTTTGGTTGAAAAGGTAATACCTTTTAAAATCATTTAGGTATCAATCAATGAATGATTTAAAAGTATAATAAAAAAAAACATGCACATATAAACACAGCCACTGAGTAATCCATGTGGATAGTAGCATCTTTTAATAAATTGAATACATTTTTACATTTTTATATTTGTTCTTATTTTTTTTTTTTTTACTATTTTTTTGCATTTGGATTATGTCCTAGACATCACATTCCAAAATCATCCAGTTTTCCATTTTATGGGATCAAAATAATACGCATAATCATTATTGGTTATCATTAATCATTCATAAAGCATGATTAATCATTAATTAAAAAGCTAATTCTATAATAAGGCGATTTACCTTGGGGCTCGGAGTGTGTACCGGACTGGTTCACACCGCTCTCGGGGTCAGCTCCTACATGGCAGGCAAACACAGGAACGTTAAATATATTAATTAATGAACTTCCACAGCAAGCCACGAGAGACATCACCTCTATTAACCTCCAGCCTTTTCAGGGACAAATTGTACTCGGCGCTTAATTAAAAACCGCGACTCTGGTGGGACTCGAACCCACAACCTTTGAATCACTGCGCTAAGTGTTACTTAGAAGTCCAATGCGCTATCCATTGCGCCACAGAGCCACCTGTTGAGGCCCCAGCTTTCTGGGGCTTTGTAATCCGACACAGCCTGCCAGATGGCCGCTGCGACTGCACTTTTGCACCAGAAGGGGTGCTGGTGGCACCTCAAAGCAAACACAGCCACTTTAAAGTACTCATTGTACAACGTAGACCATTTAAAGAACTTTACAGAGTTCTCTTTTCAGTTCAGTGGAATTGAAAATTTCATTTGATACTAAAGGAACACGCCTTTTTCTTTTCTGTCTTGTCAGTTACAACGAACAACAATGTCCTTGTATATGAACAAGAACAGAATACAGATGGACTCAAAACACAATTGGCTTCTGGGCTATATAGAGATATAGAAGTATAGGGACGCCTGACCATTACACCAACAGGGACTTTATTGACACTGCATTCAAATACACAGACTTTTATATAGAGTTGGTCCCTCTTTGCAGCTGTAACAGCTTTCACTCTTTTTGGAAGGCTTCCCATAACATTTTGGAGTTTCTGTGGGAATTTGTGTCCATTCATTCTGTGCGGCCAGTCAAGTTCTTCCACACCGAACTCCTCCAGCCATGTTTTTATGGAGCTCGCTTTGTGTACTGGGACACAGTCATGTTGGAATAGAAAAGGTTCTTCCCCAAACTGGGTCCACAGAGTTGGAAGCATGGCGTTGTCCAAAATGTCTTGGTAAGGGGCCTAGCCCAAACCCTGTAAATCAGGTGTGTCCCAATATTTTTGTCCATATAGTGTGAGTTTAAGTGGGCTTTCTGCTTTCTTTTCTTAGTACAGACGAATGCCTTGAAGTTATAGTCTATTGCAATCAGCCATATGCTACCACTGTGGCAGACAATGATTAGGTAGACTGGTTCTGGCAAGCATCAGTTTCTTCACTTATCTACAGGCGACACTCACCTCCTTGCACCTTGAAGCAGAGTTTCTTTTTCTGATAAGCAAAATAGCTGGAGGCGGCACCAAGGATGGCCACGCCCACGGCAGAGATGATGCCGGCCATTTGACTTTGATTTTGTGCACCTGGAAAATGAACACGGACACAGTTACAGAAACAGTAACAAACAAAATCAGCCTGTGAAGATGATCTCTTGTCAGACAGCTGCACAAATAACAAGAAGATTGCTCCCGCCTTTCTAAATAAATTAGTCAATCGATCGATCCAAACTGTGTTAAAAGCACCCCCCCCCCCGGCAAATTACCAAACTGCACTGGACCTCGACCCCCCAGGACAACTCTGTTGGTCACCCCTGGTCTACACTAATATACACTATATGGACAAAAGTATTGGGACCATTGCACCAACAGGGACTTTAATGACACTGCATTCAAATGTATCGACTTCAATATGGAGTTGGTCCCCCTTTGCAGCTATAACAGCTTCCACTCTTCTTGGAGGGCTTTTCACAAGATTTTGGAATTTCTGTGGGAATTTGTGTCCATTCATGCTGTAGAGTATTTATGAGATCAGACACTGATGTTGGACGTAAAGGCCTGACTCACAATCTCCATTCCAGTTCATCCCAAAGGTGTTGGATGTGGTTGAGGTCGGGGCTCTTTCTTGGTCTGCTGAAGCATTGATATTGCGCTTCACTGGAAGTAAGGGGCCTAGCCCAAACCTTGAAAAACAGGTGTGTCCCAATACTTTTGTCCATAAAGTGTACATTAATGAGTTTGTTGAGAATACTTGGGTATACCTGAATTTTATCTTCTTATGGTACCTACCCCCACATGAACAACATAGTGGACCTCAGTGAAAAAGATATGAAAAACAATAAAAGGATGTAGCCCTTTTATTGTAAAATTTAACCGTAGAGAAAAGATTACGGCGAACTAAGGAGAAAAAAAATGCAGCACAGGCGTCTACCACTAGGTGTCAGTGTAGCAGAAGAATACCCATCTCGCAAAATAATATGAAGACGGAGATCCACAGTAAAACACAAATGTGGGCAGTTATGCTGCTGTTATTATCATATATTACAACGGATTGAAAATATGGTGAAAACTACTAAGTCACAGTGGCTTTTAGGCAACACAGTCTATTGCCTGGACATGTAAGTGGGGGGGGCATATTCTATATTCCAGACACGTGTGAATCACTATCACAGTGAATCATAAACCACAGACAAGTGACAAGGCTCCTTAGTCAAGAGTGTATCATCAGACACCCATCAGATTCACACTGACACTGTATTGAGACCAGTGCCACCGCAGGAAATTCCACAGGAATGAAAAACTAATATAGTGTGTACTGTACAAGTACGATTGATTATTGTAAGACAGTATTATATATAACTGTAGAAGTATTACATTGATCATATACCTTCTTATAATATTAGATTTTTTTTGTAAGAGAATTCACAGATTGAGATTTCACTGAGAGTGACCAAGCCTAGGCATATTGTTATAAATTAAATAACATTAGAGATAAATGAATTAGATTCACAGTGATTCTGTACCAAATCCCATGCCTCTGCAGGAATTTCCACAGGATTCCTATGAGGGTCTTGTATTAATTTCTAAAAATGACTAGGGTGTACTGCACAAGTACTA
Organism: Alestes dentex; assembly: GCA_037576975.1. Classification (NCBI taxonomy): domain Eukaryota; kingdom Metazoa; phylum Chordata; class Actinopteri; order Characiformes; family Alestidae; genus Alestes; species Alestes dentex. Next base: position 5,366 of record JBBIGA010002345.1, on the reverse strand, counting down.
TAGATTATTGTATTTTCTATATAAGATCACGGTGGAGGTATTAGATTTGTCACATACTTTCTTATAGTATTATATCTTTTTTAAGAGAAATCACAGATTTGAGATTTAACTGTGAGTGACCAAAGGAGCTTTAAGGGGAAGAAGATTTTGAGTTTTTTTGGTTGAGCTACGCGCTCAACCAAAAAACATTTTTTTGCCGATGGCATTAAACAATTGGTATAACGCTGGGAAAACTGCATTCCAGAGAAAGGTGCCTACGTAGAAAGGGGATTTAATTTGTTTTGGAAATTCTTAGTAGTTAAAAAATTCAGCAACTTTCTGAACGTCCCTCGTACCTAGATTGGATCAGAGAGAGGGACAGACAAAAAATTTGTTGACCAGATATTTGTCGTGATCGATCCTCCCTCATAAATAGGAAACTCAGCGAACAAACTCATTTATTAATAATAAAACATAAACAAAACAGTTACATCTTTTTGCATTTGTTTACATTACGTTTCATGTGACACCCTTATTCTTTGCACCAAATTATAGAGAGGAGTATTAATAAGAATCGGTATAGATAAGTAGTATCAGTAGTATCAGAATCCGTATCTGTGAAATCTTAAATATCCCCATCCCTAATTATGAAGAGCCTGTTAACAACAACCAGTGTAACTGTACAAACTGCACAGTAACACAAGGCTAATTAGACTGCAACATTTTCATCAAAGTATTGTGATGATATTCGCCTTACTGCCCGCCCATTACGTGTTCTAGGACAGCACAGATATGTATCGCCTCCTGGTTGACACCCAGAAGTGTGCGAGAACCCCAGACACACTTCCTTAAACCAAACTGACCATTCTTCGACCCTTTAAGCACCATTTTTTTTAAATACTGGATTTTGACATAAATATTTTAAAAGCTTGTGGCTTAAAAGGGGTTAAAGATAGAGACTTACTGTAAATTAGAAAAATCCTGGGCATTTTGAAGTTTGAAGTGTAGTTTCAAGTGTCTGGGTACTTGCACCGCGGAGCTTTGCTGCTCGGAAGGTCCGTGGGTGACAAAAGTAATGGGACAGCGGGTCGAGCTGAACGTTTTTTTGGCTAATAACTCCAGATCGCCGGGGGCTATTATGGCAAAGGAGGGGTCGTTGGAAAGGTCTCACCGAGCCCTATCTAACTGTGAAGTTTGACGGGGATTGGTGCTTGCCCCACGGAGCTATGCCGCTTGTAATGTCCTTTGACTGCCTCCGCACTAATGACACGAGGCTCATTTCCAACGCTATTTACTCAAAACACTGAACAGGAAGATGACGTAATTTTGGTCTTAAGTCAAAGTACTACATGTCTGCTAAATAGTGATAGAGAATACAAATGCTATATTACATGATATTTGTAACTACAGTCTATTTCATTCATGATGACGTCTTGTCGCAATTCTGCGACTTTGGCGCTTAGAGGGTTAACTAATCAACCATTAGTTATACAAATAAAACTAACACCTTAGGTCAAGTAGAAGATAAAGTACACTATATGGAAAAAAGTATTGGGACATGCATGTTTTTCAACTTCCAGTGAAGGACAATCAGCATACCAAGACATTTTGGACAATGCCATGCTTCCAATTTTGTGGACACAGTTTGGGGAAGAACCTTATCTATTCCAGCATGACTGTGTCCCATCCAACACATCAGTGCCTGACCTCATTCTACTGCTCTACAGAGTGAATGGACATAAAATTCCCACAGAAACTCCAAAATCTTGTGGAAAGCCTTCCAAGAAGAGTGGAAGCTGTTATAGCTGCAAAAGGGGATCAACTCCATATTAAAGTGTATACATTTGAATGCAGTGTCATTAAAGTCCCTGTTGGTGTAATGGTCAACAGGGCGTCCCAATACTTTTGTCCACGTAGTGTATGTACCAAAGGACCATCTTTAACTATAATAAGAAAAACAACTCTCAGTTCATCTCTGCATACACAGCCTGAGGCTGAGGAGACCACTGAGTCACTCATACTCCCCCCGTTATGAAGGCATCGGTGTGGATGCCATGTTACTAATGAAATCTGCTTTGAAATGAATAAATAGCTCTGGCTTTACTAATAAAGGAGCCCAGAATGGTTTCGCCTTTCACTGAGACTTTATTAAGGGAAGTCAGACGCGAAAGAGCATGAGCCGCCTTTTTTTAGCATCTTGTAGCAAAACCCTTTTAATCCTTGCAAAGATTCAAAATGTGGAACATTTGAGCCACCACCGCTGAAAAGGAACAACCAAGGGCACAGAATTACAAAAGAAAATTGGGGAAAAAAACACACACACACCAACCTCGGCAACAGTATTGCCCATTCAAAACAAAAGATGATCCCAAAAGCTATAAAATATGGTGAATATATGACAACCTACACAGCAGAAACAAAAAACCCTCTGCAGTAAAAACGTTCTCACGCCTTAAGTGAGCAGGTTTCCTTAGAAAGTGAGAGGCACATGCAGACTTCATTTCTCCACGGCTCAGTTTGATTACTCCACTTCCCTGAGGGGGGAACGCGTGCTATGTGTGGTCTGAATGCATGGTATGTGCTCTGGCATGGGCTCTCTCGGGCCTACCCATGTGTCAGTAAGAGACTGAAGGTAAACTTGTTATGACAGGATGCATCAAGGACAAAGGAAAGAACCTCAAAATGATCATTTCTCAAGAGCTTTGAGTTTGTGTACCACCAGGAGACAGTTCTACCACAGATCACACAGAGGCATTATGGACTAAACAGGGATGGCGATGTTATAAAAAGATGACAAAAGCATGTATTAAGAAGGACAATTTAATCCAAAATTGGGTCCTGAGGTAATTATATCTGTAAGACTATAAAGCTAGTGATGTTTTCAAGAGATTTCAGGGGAAACAGCAGTTAAAAATTGTTAGCTGTTATCTAACATGATTATAAAACGACAGCTCCCTAACGATGCTGAAATATTTGAAAAGTCACCCGGATATCGTTCTGTTGCATATTATTTGCTAAATCTGGGCCCAGTCAATACGTGAGGGCTATTTTCATGTAGTTTTAAGACTAAGAAGATATTAGCAATCAAAGGTAAGTCTTGTTGTTGTCAGGGCAACAAAAAAACCCCCAAACTACTAAATGTTTTCTACTACAGCATAAACCCATTCCTATGTGAAGAAAAACAAGACAAAGCAGACCAATGTTAAGCAAATTACGTTCCTCAACCATGCTCTAAAAGTCATTTTAAAACTAAGAAAACTTATTAGTGATGTTCGCTAAGAAGATTAGCTCGCTAACAATTTGTCTTACTTTTAAAAACACAAAACTATTAGATGTCTACTACTATAACACAAACCCATTCCTATCTGAAGAAGAAAATGAGACAAAATCAGACCTTTGCTAAGCAAATTTTAATCCTCAACCATGCTCTAAAGGTCATTTTTAAACTAGGAAAAACTGTTAGCAATGTTAGCGATCTAAGCTGCCTAAGCAGAAACTGCTCTGCAGAAGAAGTGAGGAAATGCTGCAGCATTGGGGAAAAGGGCAGAATACGCATGGGAGGGTTTGGGAAGAGGAATGTTCCAACTATGCCTCAGGGGGAAAAAGTCCCACCATAAAACCAGAGAGGAGGAACTGGTTCTATCTGAACAAAAGCAGAGGAACGAGAACACGAACATGCTGTTAGCAGAGACAGTGTTGTCGAATAGTAAAAGCACTCCAGACTGAAAATGACAGAAATTAAGGAAACGAGAATGGAAAATGAAAGAAAGGAGAGGAAATTACAAAGGGTGGAGGAACAAAGGGAACAGGCAGGAAGAGAACGTTTGAGAGGAGTTTACTTTATCAAGCACTGTATTCATTTGTAAAAAAAAAAAAAATTACTAGTTGAAAAGCTTAAGGTGGCACCATTAGCATACCAGTTCAGGAAAAAAACATGACCTCAGACCACATGGGAACATATATAACGGGCATCAAGTAGCAAAATGACAAAGCTGCTACAATGCACCAAATTAAGAAAGAACATCACAATTTACAGTACCCAGCCAAACCAGTATGCCATCTACTGGGATCAAAACATGAGAAACAGCCAAAGTACACTATTTGGACAAAAGTATTGGGACACACCTGTTTTTCAGGGTTTGGGCTAGACCCCTTGCTTCCAGTGAAGGACAATCTTAATGCTTCAGCAGACCAAGGCATTTTGGTTCCAACTTTGCGGAGGTTTGGGAAGAACCTTTTCTATTCCAGCATGACTGTGTCCCAGTGCACAAAGCATGGCTGGATGAGTTCTACAGAATGAATGTGCACAAATTCCCACAGAAACTCCAAAATCTTGTGGAAAGTCTTCCAAGAAGAGTGGAAGCTGTTGTAGCTGTAAAGGAGGACCAACTCAATATTAAAGCCTATGTATTTGAATGCAGAGTCATTAAAGTCCCTGTTGGTGTAATGGTCAGGTGTCCCACTACTTTTGTCCATATAGTGTACTTTTGACCAGAAAACAGAAAAAAGTGATGGTGACCAAGTCATTCAGGACTGCTTCTCTCCCTCTGCTAGATCCAGGAGCTCCAGCACCCTCTCTAGAAGAGCTATTACTATCTGTTTAGAGTTGGCAATCCAGGCAAGCAGGCCCTCTGGCATGTTATCTCCTAGCAACTTCAGGAGCTGCAGCCACTGCGGGTTTAGGTCTGCAACGACAGGATATCGAGGCAGAGATTTAGGGCAAGGCCACTGACCCAATGGACAGCCAAATCAAACCAAACCAAACCAAACCAAACCAAACCAAACCAAACCAAACCAAATCACCAGACCCAGTAAAACCATGCTTTTAATTACAGGAGAGTTCTGGAACTTCTCCATGCAGAACACAGCAAGAGTCACCACCAACATATCAGGTCTAAGTGAAACCGCACCAAAGTAAACTAGCTGTTACTGTTGTGCGTGTTTGCAAAATGTTGCATGAATGGCTTTAAATAGCAGTGAAGTTCATCACAATTTAAAAAAGAGAAAGGAATAAACCTTTATTCAATAGATAACCAAAAGAGGTTCTTCTACAACGTCACTCCAAAGAACCCTTTTTGGTACCTTTATTTTCAAGGGTAACTTTCTGTCTGTCAGATTGGCTGGTTATATCAGAGTAGAGGAAAAAGAACTGTATTATTTACAAAAGCCACACACACACACACACACACACACACACACACACATATTCCTATGTGCCTTATACCCTGTAAGGAACAGAAAGGACTAAATAAAAAGACACACACATACACACACACACACACATACACACGAACACACACACACACACATACACACACATACACACACACACACACACACACACACACACACACACACACACACAAACACACACACACACACACACA
>JBBIGA010002290.1:0-15855 GCA_037576975.1 Alestes dentex | reverse complement strand
GCAGATAGGACTAAATGGAGACAGATGATTCGCTGTGGCGACCCCTGAAGGGTAAAGCCAAAAGAGAAAGAAGAAGGTAATTGGGTCTACATCAGGGGACTGGAACTCGGTCATTGTCCTGCTGGAAAATCCAACCAATTAGCTTTTTAGGAGATGAAGATTTTCATTTAGAAACGGTTTGATCCATCTAGGGGTGTGAACAATTCTGACACACATTGTTTTGTTGCCTTTGACCACATTTACTTTAATTAAAGGTTGTGTTTCTCTGGTAGGGAAGCCAGAGAAAAACAACCTTTTGCTAATTTGATTTAGCTAATTAATCACAAAGACATGATTTTGCTAATTAATCACAAAGACATTTTTAATGACCTTTCAAGCATCTTTAATGAGGGTGCCAGTAATTATGGAGCTTATTGTATTTGGTTCAGGACTGCCAAGGTTATTAGACAGTAAATTGCATTGTCTGTATCTACAGAAATTAATCCTAGAGTCCTAACGTTGGAGTATAATATACTCGTAAGGGTTAGGGTGATAATGTTTCATTGGCAAAAACAAAAAAGACCTTTTCCCTGAGAATTGGTGTGGATGGTCACATCAGCACCACCCCAAAGTCAGTACTCTCTAGGTTTCTGTAAGCGATGCTGCGCAATGACACCCTTTTCCAGAAAGTTAAATTCCACCAAGATTAGAACACTCGTTATATTGTAGTTTGTCTCAACCCTAATACTGTCTAACTTCTACTCCTATAATTTACTGCTTCTGCTTGCCTACAAAGCATTTGCTTGCTAGCAGTGACCTTGTAGCGTCTGCCGTGTTATTTACCTAGCCTTCTCTGCTCAGACATTTCAAAAGAACAGACTGACCTTGTTCAAAACTTATTAAAGTACTTTTAGTCTGTGTAACACAGTGATATTTCAGTAAATGTAGTTGCACTTATCCGCCACAGCATTAAATCCACCTGCCTAGTATTGTGTGGGTCCACTTTGTGCCAGAGCTGTGACCCATCAAAGTGTGCACTCTACAGGACCTCAGAAGGTGCGCTGTAGTGTTGGCACCAAGACGTTAACAGCAGGCACTTTAGGTTTGAGTTGTGAGGTGAGGCCTACATGGCTCATACTGCTTTGTTCAGGATTTTCCACAGATGCTTTATCAGATTGAGATCAGGGGAATTTAGAGGCCAAGTCAACGTGATCGGCCACCTTCTTCCATTGCTCCGTTGTCCAGTTCTGATGTTTACATAGCCATTATTGGTGCGTTCAGCAGTAAACTGGGGTCACTGGGCGCTCTGGACACTCTGACCGGTTTATGACTATGCATCCCTCTACACAGAAAGTTGTGATGCACTGTGTGTTCTATCATATCCAGCAGGAGCCTTTTCTAAACAGCAATTTGTGCTACTGTAGCTCTTCTGTGGGTTTGGACTGGGTGGGCTACCCTTCCTGTTGGGCTACCCTTTGGAAACGTGTCATAACAGCCAAACTAAATAAATAAGTTAATAAAGTTCAGCAGTTCCAAGAAAAACAAGATTCAAGAGTATGTCACAGACACTGCTATACAAGTACGACATGCATTGAAACGTGCCCCTGACTCAGCCATGAGACTGTGCTGTAAAGTTTACAAATAAATTAAAAAGAAGTAAAAAGGGTAAAATGAAAAAAAAAAAACATAAACAAGGATTACAAATAGAAACAAGAGAAAATGTGCTAGTTTGCTGGTTGATGTAAATGATGCTATACTCAAATAGCACCCATATTGGAGTCAAAGTGCACTGTGTAGCTTCTTTTTTTTGGCCATTTTGTTGACATGGTGTTCTGCAAACTATCTGAGATGATGATGATGATGTTGATAACATTTCTAAAAACTATAAATCCTTGTTATTTTTATTGAATGTCTTTATTCTAGTGTTATGTGGATGAAGTGTTTTCATAGACAAAAATACACACTTTGCATGTGGTTCTCAAACTGAGGGCCCCGGCGGGCTCTATAGGGGGTATATAGGGGCAGTTTAATTTGGTTCGTTTATTAAATCTGCTTTGACCATGTCTCTTGAATGGGAAGGCCAGTGGTAGCTGCGGAGAAAGCTAGCAAAATGAACTAGGTCCTGGTGGATTTGTGTCAAGTGGGCACACTGTCACTTACTGTCCTTAAAGAGTTGATAAAATATATAAATAAATAAGTAAAGCTGAACTACTGTGATGGACTGTGATTTGCTTAGTATTGCATAATGTTCTGCAACATGTCTTCTTCTCTCCACCTTTTTCTTCAGGCCAGCACTTCTCTACTCACACCTTCATTTGCCCCTTCTGTGGAACCCTTTGCCCTGACTCCTCCTTTTTGGAGGAGCACTTGAAGATGATGCACAGGGATGAGAGCATCCAGACCATGCAGTCCACGTCCTCCGCGTCCCACGGTGAGGCTGCCGAAGGTGAGGTGGGAAGGGCCACGGGGGGCTCCGATGCTCCAGCTGTCCGGCTGCCCCGAGAGCGAAAGGTGGAGGGGGGCTACGAGTGCGGTGACTGCGGCCGTCATTTTAACTACCTGGGCAACCTGCGGCAGCACCAGCGCATCCACACCGGCGAGAAACCTTTCGTGTGCCCTGAGTGTGGAGAGCGCTTCCGGCACGCCGCCCGCCTCAAAAGCCACCGGCTGAGTCACAGCGGCGCCCAGAGCCCCTTCCCCTGCCCTCAGTGTGGGAAGGGCTTTCCTGTACTGTCTGGACTCAAACGGCACCAGCGGGTTCATACGGGGGAAAGCCCCTATGCCTGCCCGCAGTGTGGCCGGCGCTTTAAAGAGCTTGGCAACCTGTACACGCACATGCGTATTCACAGCGGCGCCACGCCCTATTCCTGTTACCAGTGTGGCCGAAGCTTCCGCCATTTAGGTACTTACAAAAGCCACCGCTGTACGCCTGCTACCCAGCTGCCCAGCGGCCACAGCCCAGCGTGGGCTCAGGAGGACAAGGTACAGACAGGGTAATGGAGCCTTACTGACTTTCTTTTCTTCATATGGTACTGGGAGCTGCAGGACTGTGTTCCTTCTCTAACAGCTGTTTGTGAAGTAGCTGGACTCATTGGAGGAGCTGGCCTTTGAGTTTTGAATGACACTGATGGACGTGGGGCAGTTTTAAAAGGGAAGAAAGATGTGGCTCACTTCTGTGAGCTTATTTCGGGTGCAGATAAGCTAGTACGTCTCTTCGCTAGTACAGATGAAATTACAGGAATATTTCAGCTTTTTTTTTTCAACCTATACTTTGCTGTGTCTGCATCGTATTGATTATAAAAGAGCACAAGTCTTAAGTTCAGCAGAAGCCAGTGGGCAGTTGCTCAGTTCTATTAGAGCAGGGGTGTCCAACTCCGGTCTTGAGGGCCGTGGTCCAGCACGTTTTGGTGATTTCCCTGCTCATAAACACCTGGTTCACCTCACCAGTTAATTGCCAGGTGTAGTGAATGTGTTTGAGGAGAGCCACCATCAAACTGTGCTGGATACCGGCCCTCCAGGACCGGAGTTGGACACGCCTGTATTAGAGGGAGCCTATTGTATAGAACAAACACCCTTTTTAAAATAGGTTTGTTTGACTTCATTTATGTTTTTGTGGCACCAAAAACAGCAGCACAATTAGATCATTCTAATGAGTTGGGGCAGCTGGTGGCCTAGTGGTTAGGGTGTCGCCCCTGCAATCAGAAGGTTGTGGGTTCTAATCCCAACACTGCTAGTGTCACCAAACGGGTACCGTCCCCACACATTGCTCCCCGGGCGCTCCTCATGGGTTGCAGCTCCCTGCCTCACTTCATGACTGGGTTAAATGCAGAGGATGAATTTCTCATTGTTCAAACTGTGTGCTATGCTGTGGTGTGTTCATGTGTGACTATAAGGGGCCTCTTTACTTTTCTGACTAATACAGTTTTGTCCAGCCCATTCATGATGAGTTTTTCAACGTGCACTGCCAATCAGATGTTATTTACGTGAGTAAATCAGTTTTAAAGGTGACAAAAACAAAATCAGCTTGTTTTATAAAAGGTTGGAACGTGGTTTGAAAACGATAATGTAAAAAATTAATTATGACTGGTTTTGTTCTGTTCTAACAGAAATGTAAAAACATAATGTAGATTACTGGCCCTTTGACAAATATTTGAAATCTGTAATTGGACCATAATGGAGATTCAAAACCATGACTGTTAACTGACGATACATCCTAAGACACTACGTGTCTTGAGGATGTCTGTTGAAATATCGTTTCCTGATATTCATGAAGTTCTTTTACAAAGTTATGTTTTGCATTAACCTTCACTGACAGAAGTCAGCAGCTGCTCCTTGGCTTCTATTATAAATGAGTCTCAAATTTCTGAGTTTTGTATTTTTTTTTTTGTAAGTACAGGGTAATGTGTCAAATGTACTGTCCATCACAATGGACCGTATTCTGTTGATTTAGGTTTGAAAAATGCTTAAGTATTCCTTGAAGTGTCTTAGAGCAGATCTCATCAGTGACTGGCGTAGAGCCTGACTGCTGTCATATGGAGCCTGCAGCCAGTTCGGAGCTTTTACACCACGAAGAAAACAGCTTGTTGCTTTAACACTGGTTTGAATTGAGGAATTGCGGTATTAAAATATTCTCTCATCAGAACTGCATATCCAAATCGTGAACTGCAGTTCCAGCTCATGGACTTGACATTGCATGTTCCTTTGTGAGAGTAATTCACAGCTGCTGCTGCTTTTTTTTTTTTTATTTTGAAAGCTTTTAAAATGAGTTGTATTTCTTGTTTGGACAGTTTTGGGTTTTATTCTGTTTCACAACATGCTGTTTGTAATTTTATTTCTCTTCTGTTCTCCGATCAACCGGAGCTGAAATGCGTGGAGCCTATTGTGCAAAAAAAAGTGTCCTTGTTTTCAAAAGCGAGCGCACAAAAATGAATAGTGCTGCCACCCTCTGGACCATTTGTGTTACTATATCGACTGCTTCAGCTGGTTTTTGGCACTTCCCTGAACCGCCTGTCGTGATCACTAGTGTTCTCTTACCAGTTTACTACTTTTTAACTGTACTTGTGTAACTGAAACGGTTCACATACTGCTTCTTTGAATTCCTTAAAAATGGCCACCTTTTCATATCCGAGCATAAACTATAATGTGAAAAAATGTGTGGAAAGCAAAACTGTTCAATATTTTTTGCAGCAATGTAAAGACTGTTATGTAAATATTTTACATTATATGAAAGGGCAGCGCTTCAGGTGCTGTAAAAACAAGTACACCTTGGGACTTTGATTAAAAACACACTCATTTTATCTTAATGCATAATTGTATGACTGTTAAGGAGCTACACTGTCAATGAATAAATTGTTTGACTAGTCTTTACTAGTCATTGCCAACTTAACTCTAATAAACCTAATGAACATATAACTCTAATAAACATTAATGTTTCAGGATTTCAGATAGTCTTATTGTGTCCACATGATTGTCGTTAAATTGTTTATTGATTTTTGGAAGTTGAAAGTCATTATGTGACTTTTCTGGTGTAATTATGTATTGTCAAATTACACAAGTATTGCATTGACATGTGTTCTGCACTGACAGGCCTGAGTCTGTTTTTTTTTTTATCTGAGAATTCCAGTTGAAATTGCATAAGTCAGTTCAATTCCATTGTCCTGAATCTTGAATATAGACGAGAGAAATTGTCATCTTTGCCCAAGGCCTTCTTTTCCTTGAATGATCTGTGAGAATGCGTAATGGCTGCAAGAAACTATTTTTTATCAAACCATTTAGGTATATTAGATGCTACATACATTACATGTCCAAAGGTTTGTGGTTACTTGCTTATTCATTGTTTCTTTTGAGATGATGAGTGTTAATTGGGAGTTTGTCCCCCTTTGCTTCTACAGTTCTGGGAAGGCTTTAGACTTGCTGTCGGAAAATTCCTGTGAGGATTTGATTGTATCAAAGACACGAGTGAGGTCAGGCAATGATGCTGGATCACCAGTTCTAGATCACAAACATCCTGAGCTCTTGGCATTGGATAGAGCTCTGTGAACTCCAGAGAACACAGCTCCACTCTCAGTGCTGAGGGGCTTGATACCCCTGTAGTCAACTTTAGCCCTGGACATGGCAAGTTTAGGTTAATTCTCTGGACTGTTACACTATTTTCTATGGAAGTTTACGTTTGTTTGTGTTTGTGTGTGAATTAATTGAATTAACTTATCTGAAGAAGTGTCTGGATACTTTTGGACATCTAGTGTATAGTGTATCCTGTAGTTAAAACAAGTATAAAAACTCGCTGACCTGAAACTAATAGTAGAAGTCATGAAGCAGTTGCTGAACTCCACCAGTAAATGTTTTTGTTGCTTTCAAATAATTCTTTAGTGTATAGTATTTGTAAATTACTCAGTATAACTTGTTCTCTCAGAGATGAGATCAGTTTTCTAGAAGGATGAAGGCACCAGTGTGGTAGTGTAAGAGGAGTTGTCACAGACCGCAGCCTGATCACAAAACTGTAAGATATTCTTTTATGTGTATCGTGTTAGAAGTCTACCGTCCAATGACAATGTGAATGGGGTTTCTATTTACAGAAAATGGGTCAAAATTATTGCCCAGGATAACTGAAGGTGCGATACAAATGCAGCAGCTAGAGGCTGCACTGAAAATGCTGCAAATTTTAATGTGATCTCAAGCTAAAATTTTCCTAATCATAAACTTTTTTCCGAAGTGTGCACTATAGAAATATAAAATCACATATAAAGTGATTTTCAGTATTCCTACGCTCACTATATTTCTAAATACAGTTTACATAGATTAGTAAATAGATTACTATATTTGTACAGTTTTTCCCATACAGCATATTCTTCTAGCCTCCATCACATTCTTGTATTTTAGTAGCTAAGACAATGATCATGCATTTTTTTAACATCAGCGTAGGACTGTTTATCACTCACACCATGAACAGAATATCACATTACAGCAGATACTGGACTTACACCCGTCATTCAGATTACAAAGACGGCAGTAAACAAACATCCAGTAATTACAGGGGTACTGGATGAGCTACTTAAATCATCATAGTTGGAATACCAAAGCATATAAAATACACTCCAATGCATATTTGTGGTTGGAGTAATGATTTTATGAAACACAAAAATATAATAAACTGTAAATAAAAAAGCAAATTGACACCAACTAAGGAAACCACAGGAATGCCGAGAAGCTCTATTGACATAGAGACGAGATGCTTTAGGCTGCGGCTACTTTCCCAATACACTCAGCAAATACAGTGGTCCTAGAAGTAGATATACAGAACCCAATTAAACAAATATTATACTATACAATATTATTATACAATATTTTATACTATAAATATTTAGAATTATAATATTAATATGATCCAATGTTACATCACTCTGAGTGGCAAAAGTATGTACACCTTTATTCAGGAGGTGTTTTCAATCAGTGGGATGACAATCAGGTGCTAGTGGAAAACCTGTTTCATTTAAGGAACAGGCATCTGTCAAAGTCTGATTTTCACAACATGTGTGGAAGTATGTAATGCCACAGATTTCTGAGGACCTCAGAAAAGAGTTGTAGATGCTGAGATGTTGAGTATTTGGACTGGATGGGTAAATGGCCAAATATTCATTCATCTAATTGGATTCTCTTTTAGGACTTATATGGAAATCAGATTGTTTTAGGTCACATTTATCCAGTAATATAGAAAACAGGTTCACAAACTTTCAAGCACTACAGTGAAAACTAATGACTGAAAAATCTGAAATGTTACCATTTCGACAGAAATCTGGACACAGTAGTTTGCTGCAGTTTTTCCGCTGTATCAGTTCTCAAGAAAATATTAACACTTAGATTAATAATGTTACTGCTCTTATTAACAGCTATAATGTATAGTATACAACCAAAGCCTTTATATTTCGTAGGTAAAAATATATTGCGTCACTTCTCCCATCTCAACATCTCCTTCTCTCTCTCTGTCTCTGTCTCTCTCTCTTTCTATGTCTCTCTCTCTCTTTGTCTCTATCCCCCTCTCTCTGTCTGTCTCTTTCTCTCACTCTCTCTCTCTCTCTCTCAAATTAAAGAAATTCCTGCAGATATCTGATGCTTTACAGGCCAGTGGCCAGAAGACCTGTGGCAGTAGAGACTGAAGTGCTGCCTGTCCTTCACAGATTATTAAAGGGAATGCTGCTGTATCTTTTATGTATCTGAATAGCCTCAGGTTTGAAAAGAGGGAAGCCTGACAAAATTCAGATGTACTGCCTATATAATCCTGCATTCAAACCCAAAAAGAAGACTCTGGTGCCTGTGTAGTACAGACACCTACACTGTTCCTACATTTATTGGCTAGTTCATCAGAAACATCTACCATATGGGTGCTATTTGTACTTGTTGATAATTGTTTGTTTCACAATTCATCAAACTACCTCAAATCCCCACCCTGCCCGTTAATGAAAAAGGACCACCACTGCTGGCCAGGTATTACTTGACATGGTAAGTTAATGTGTGTGGCGCTGGTTCAGGTGCATAAGCAACAGCAGTTTCACTTCTGACTTGAGAATAGTCAGAAACTGGACTAGAGGATGGCTAAAGCAAACTGCATAGAAAAGGATATAAGGGGTACTTAAGGGGGACTTAAAAGGTTGATGTGTTTTACAATACAACTGGTATAGCTGTACACTTACTGTCCCGGTGTACACAACTTTCCAAAATTTTAGGACATGATTTTTTTTTATCATGAATTCAGAACACTGAATGCATTGCAGGAAAATGTCATGGTTTATGGGGTTGGGTTGCTGCTGAAAACCATCAGTCCACAGTGAAATCACCTATGTTACATTAATACCTGCAGGTCATTTGAGTGTGGTAAAGGCAGTAGTAAAAAGTGAAATTCACTGATTTCTAAAATGTCTTCATGATTAAGTAGCTAAAATGTCAATAAAGTCTTTCAGAGCAGTTTATTGTGAAATGCTTAAAATCAAAATTCAGAGTCAGAATTGTACACAGTAGTACAGCTTTACATAAAACTCACTGCGGGTTCTCTGGTGTTTTTGGTCAATAAAATAGCAATATTTGTGTTTGTGTTATCATGACACTCGGTTACTATCACCATAATTGTTAATAAGCAATTTTCCCTACAGTGCACAATTTCCTGTCCACTCTGAATTACTTTATTTACATATTGACCACTAAATTATGCACAAACATTGAGACTGTGAACTGAATGTGGATGGACTGTCTTGTTGACAAATCCCTTGTCTTTGGAAATCTATAGTGCTTGTTTAGGATTTTGTTCAGATATTTCTGCTTTGGTGTTTGTTTGTTTGTTCGTTTTCTGTGTGTGTATTTATCTGTACATTATTGGCATTGATTTGTACATCATTTGCTTTTGCTCTGAGCTGTTCAAAATTGGGAATGAAGGGAAATTAAACTCTGGTGCTTTAATGCTCATACACTGTTTACTTGAACTAACAAATTAGCTGCTGGCACTGGATGATAACAGTCATACATGCATGTGCAGTGAGGAAAAAAGACACATCAGTTCTGACTGAACTTCTCATTACAGTTGCATGGCCATAAATCAAATATGTATCCAGCTTATTAACACATATGAAAGTAGTTCAACCCTGAGCGGATTTTTGCATTCAGACATGTCTACTAACATCAGATCTGTGTCACATTAAGGCAAAAAATAGGATCTGTGCCCCTTCAACCTGGCAGTGTGTGCATAGCCCTAAATGATTAAAATTCATGTTTAGACATTACTGTCCATCAGCCACTAAAGAGTTTGGACTGAATGGATAAATGACCGGGTATCTACTTTTTACGACTTTAGGAAAAAATGATAATCTTAAGAGCTTTTAGGACTTATTTATACAAACTTTCATTATCCCCATTATCACGCACCTTAAATGATGTATCAAATGATGTATAATCTCTTTTAAATGTCCTTTCTATGATGTTTATTTGTTTAGTTTTGTTCAATTATGCAAAAGGCAGTTGTCCCAAAGTGGAAACTGAGTCTCTGCTGTTAATGACTGTAAATGGTAATTGCTGCATTTTAATGATTTCTGGAGATGTTAATTTTTGTATTTAGTCTCTCCTGACACACTAAGCAATCCAGTGCTGCTCTTTGTAATTTGATGTGTAATCACTGCTGTTGTTAAATAAAGGGAAGAAAACATAAATTGTCCCATGTATTTAGGTTGCTGAAGGTACCAGAATGTGTGAGCTGTCTTCACTGTAGCCACAGTATGTTAGCAGATTTCTCAGCTGATGCCAGCAATGTTAATTAAAGGCCCATTCACCTGCAGCTAGCTGGTTGTGCAGAGCAGATGGGACCCCACTGGTGAGAAATCAGTCTCTTTCAGCAAAGACTTCAGCCAAACAGGAAATAAGCTTACAGATCAAGTCTGATTAGGAATGAGCATAGCTACAGAATTAAATGCTGTCCTTCAAAAAGAACCACTCAGATGCATGGTTGTCATGTTTAGAAAATAAAGTAAAACAACAACAAGTAAAACTAAAACTACAAGAAAGCAACTCAATGCTATAACAAGAAAATGCAAAATGCCATACAGCAGTGACCAAGTGACTTCAGAAAATTCAGTCTAAGCTGGAAAATGTGTGGAGAAGAACAGTCCAGTCACTCTGGATGGTCTTTGGACAGCAGTGGAAATGTGTGAAAATGCCTTTAGATCATCAAAATATTAAAGAATTGTGATGACTGCAAGGAACAGACGGGGCCAGAAAACATCTTGAGAAACAATGCTCTTCCTGACGCACATGGTACCAGCGTTAATTCTTGTGGTAGGACAGAGAGATGCCACCCCCCCTATGCAGCAAGGAGGTAATGAACCAGAGGGGAACCCTCTAGACACTCAGATAACTGCGTTTAAACTGCAAGTTTAGTAATATACTTATTTCTTCACATATTTTGGAAATAATAGGGAATAACAATTTTTTTCTGTGTGATATCTAGGTAGCTGAAGTTAATTTGGCTTGGGCTTAGACTTGCCTGAACACACAGTGGATGGCTTAGTCACTTATTATCATTTGTATTAGTCTTGATTCCATGACTCCCCTAAAATCCAGGACTGTCTCCTTTTCCCATCCTGCCCCTTGGTTCACAAATGACCTAGGCTTTGTGAAGTCTACCTGCCAATGCCTGGAAAGGCTGTATAAAAGACCTGGTCTTCACTGTCCACCATGAGGCCTTTAAAGACCACATGAGTGCTTTTAAGGCAATTCAGTTTAAGGCCAAAGGACAATATTATTCCACCCTCACAAGTGACGAAGAACCCCACCCCAGAATGCAACTCTCCTACATTAACTGGTTACTTCTGTCCCTTGAAGTCTCTCACCACTCTGAGGCCCCCGGCCTCTGCTACAAGTTCCTAGACTTCATCCAGGCCAAAGTAGACTCTAAGCTCCTTCCATACACCACTTCCCCCCAACTCTCATCCTGTCTTCAGGATGCCCTGCCACCTGTTGTATTTCTCCCTCAGTGCTGCCTTCCCTGCCTCTCCCAACTGGATACTTCTCAAGTCATCGAAGTGATCATTCAAGCCATGGCCTCCACCTGTCCGCCGGACCACATGTCTACGGCCCCGGTCAAGGCATGCGTACCCAGCCTGTGTCCCTGGACCTCTCAGCAGTATTTGATAGAGTTTCCCTTTCTATCCTATCTAAATACATTGGCCTCACTGGTGCAGCACTTTCCTGGTTTCAGTCATACCTCTCTAACAGGACACATTATGTAGACACTCATGCTTCCGCCCTGCTGCAGTCAAATCAAGGTGTGCCTCAAGGTTCTGTGCTAGGACTTCTCCTTTTTATTGTGTACATGCTCCCCTTGGGTCAGATCTTCCCCCACTTTGGGATTAGCTTCCATTGCTATGCTGATGACACACAGCTTTATCTCAGCACCAAAACCTACAATCAGCCCACTCCTCCATCTCCTGTCAACTGCCTGGTAAACAGCAAACCTGGATGTCATCCAGCCTTCTCAGGTTTACTAATAATAAAACTGACCTACTAAGCCTGGTTGTGGCTCCCAAGCCGTTGCTCCAGAAAGTGAGTGCATTTCTCCTTGATGTGGCCATCTCACATCAAATCCAACATTAAATCTCTACCACCTTAAGAACATGTCTAGACTCCAGCCATCAGTCTCTGACAGCTGAAGCTGTCCTCGCTGCTTTCATTACCTCCACACTGGTCTTCTGTAATGAACTCATCTACCAGAAGTCCTGGCAGCACATCAGGTCTACACTCATGTACCTCCACTGGCTCCCATATGTCATACAAAATCCTCCTCTTCACCTACAAATCACTCCATTCTCTTGCTTTCCAAAACCCATCAGACCTGCTTCTCCCCTACACCCCATCTCTGATTCTGCAGTCCACAGACAAGGGCCTACTATTTCTCCCCCACTCTAAACTGCCTTTGGGGACAGAGCCTTCATTGCTGCCGCCCCCACTCTCTAGAAGTCGCTCCCCCCTGAGATCCACAATGCCCTGTCTCTGGACATCTTTAAATAGTGTCACCTATTCTCTAAGGCCTTACTACTCTATGTAAAGCAACCTTTAATGGCACACGATAAATCTAAGTTATTATTTAACAAGCTCTAGGTCTGCAAGTCCTACCGTGTCATATTAACCACCGACATAATTAGGAAGTGACTGAGGAATCAACAAACACATTTCTGATTTACAATGAGCGGGACTGATTTCATCACGTTCGGCCTTCTAGCTTTCAGCATTGTAACATATCTGTTACAAACTTCAATAAAATATGGAATGTCTTTTGCAAGCTTTTTTCCCCTACCAAAACAGAGGACCTCAAGAAGGCTTGCAGGATACGCAAATAAGCTCAAGAAAATGCCAGGCAGAATGCCATCACAGAATGAATGAAGATGGTATGAAGCAATCATCTGCCCTAATGAACTACTTTTGGTTCACCAAAGAGTGTGAAGAACTTAAAAAATAGAAATGTTCCACACCAGTTTACATTTTTACATTCATTCCAAGAACCATTTATATTTAAGAATAAGACCTAAGGAAGGACCTACAAAATAACAGTAAACATTCTTAGTTGTATTTCCTTTCCTTGCATTCATTTTTAGGGTTGGTGAAAAAAAATGAATCTGTCCTTTTGACTGACAGGTTATAATTATGGTTGGATTTTTAAATGTGTGCTGTTGTAAATTGCAGAATACAATCAGTATTTTACTGGTTTCATTCCTAGTTCTTAATATTTATTCAAGGTCTAAACACGTGTGGAGCTGGCTTCTTACCTCAGAGTGAGCAGATGCTTCTTCACTTTTATGCCAGTAGCCTCTGCTCATCTCCACAGACTGTTGCTGTGGCAACTGCATCCCCTAAATGGTGTTGTAATAAAGACAGATGCAACATTCAGCAATTTAGAAGAAAATGCTTCACATTTGCGCGGCAGCACCTACAGTCATGTTGAAAGTGGTGATTTAATCACCAAGAGAGAGAGTACAGTTATGTTTCATGATGTTCAGATGAAGAACACGAATCTGAACGCCCACATCCAAATTTCTAAGCCACATGTACTCCTGCAGTACCTGAAAGCACCACATTCTTGCAGTCACCATACAGTGAGGCCAGTTAAAATGAAAGAATGTTTGATTAGTCTATTAAACAAGCTTTTAAATTGCTCTGTACACTGTAAAATTTTATTTGAATAGAATCCAGATTGCATAATTACCCCACAGTCTTAATTTATATTGTGATTGCTTTTTAATAGAACAATTTATCCTTGAAAATGTATTTTTTGTCGCAAAAAAAAATATTCATGAAAGTATCACAGTTTGTGAGAAATTATTTCTTTAAAATAAAACAATATAAAATAATATCAGAGCAGAGAGTCCGTTCTGTGTGGAGTGTCTCAGTACAAACACATGCATATCAGGCAAATGCAAATTCCCCGTAAGCACGTGCGTGTGCACGTGAATGTGTGTGTGTGTCCGCTCTGTGATAGACTGGTGACCTGTCAGTTGTGTTTCTCCACCTTTCTCCGTATAACTGCTGGGATAGGCTTCAGCAATCTCTGGTTTGGATGAGCAGCTCAGATGGATGGATGGTGGCCTGTGTTGCATATGAACTGCGTTTTGGCAGTAAAATTACTTTTGTAGGTGGTGGCCTGTTGTCCTGATATTCTCAGCCAGCCCGCCACCTCGAACAAGTAGGCCATAATATTTTCCTGCAGGGAAAAAGCTGTGAACCAAGCCTACGAGGAACAGTAATATTAGGTCTTTCATGATCTTGACATCTTAGCTGATGTGGATTGTCATTAACACTTTAGTTATTTATTTTAATCACTTTATGACACATTTTTACAAGCCTAAAACATCTAAATGACAGCATCCTTACCTTCTAGTTAGTTTAACTCATTAGCTGCCTCATCGCCTACTCAAAACGCATTACTGCAGCTGTGAAGGGGCTCGGCCCCTTGAGCTTCACGTGATCACTTTAACAAATGGGTTATGGCAAACTGAAAGAAAGAAATGTCAAATCCTACCTGCTGTGTTAATGTTTTCTTGGCTTGAGCTTTTGCAGTTTAATTGAGCTGATATTCAATAGGAAGTGAGATAGCAATCTTGACAGAACGATTCTTGGACAAAAGTCATTCTTGGATAGAATGGATTAAGAAGGCGTATCTTATCCAGAGGAGCGGTGTGGCTGCAGATTTTCGTTCCAAGCAAGCAAGAGTTCACACGATCAGCTGTTTGAAGACTGAGACCAAGTGGAATCAGGTGTGCTCCTGATTGTTTGTAACAAAAATCTGCAGCTGCCCCATCCCTTTGTTAATAACTGTCCCTCTATTGGAAATGCAAGATGCAATTCAGTTAGTCTGAAGATTTTTTTTCTTTTATTAGGTTTCCACAGCGCTTAGCTAATAACTGTTCACACAAAAGTAAAATGGATTTTCAAGAACATTTTGCTCCTGGCATGCAACTTAGAAGCAAGATAACAAATTCATTACTGAGGCAAAAAAAAAAAAAATAAATTATTTCATTTGAAAATGAGTGTGAAATCCAATAATCTCCTACAGTTATGCTACTGTTTAGTTTTCCAGCTCAGCCTTGGAAATGTAATCTTCCCCACCAGCCAGGACTTACAAACGCAGACAGTGAAATTAGATACTGCTGTGACATAATGTATTAGGATGTGCAGTTATTCATTCCTATATTCACACATAAATTGCTTTTACAGAATAATTAAATGACATTTAGATGCCATTAAGGAAAAGAGATACCATTACATACCATTAAATGAGTTGAAGAGGATTCCTTGGGGTGGAAAATCGAGAGAATCTAAAAGTATGCGCAGATTTTTTAAACAGTCTATTATAACAAATATATGTGTTATTCATTTCTTACAAAAAAAGTCCCGTTCATAGAAGAATGCTTATTTTCGTCTTTTCTTTTTTTATCTCGCACTGGAGCTAAAGAGATCAGGATTCTTTTTACTTTGGTGAGATGCACGGCTCACATCACTTGAACTATTACGTAATAAATGTTTTGTACTCATTATAAAATGTTATGAATGTGTTCTGAAACTGTTCAACTGTTATCCAATATGCAAAACATTGTCGGCTTCAACAAATTACTTTAATTATATTTATTACAAGAGTACACTTCTAACCAACAAGCTTTTTCCCCCTAGGGGAGGTCATGTACGAGAGAGTACATTTAACTGAACAGAAATGAGAGACTTCCTGCACTCTTGAAACACATACAACGTGTCTATGCTGTACAACACAATTCACTGTTTGTGTTGAAAGCTGCTTGTATATTTACGTCCATGGAGACGTTTGTGGACTAAGAACTCCTTGCACTTATATAT
>JBBIGA010002270.1:0-35558 GCA_037576975.1 Alestes dentex | reverse complement strand
AAAGAAAAGAGTGTGTTAAGTCTCTGTTGGCAAAGCACGTGCTCTGACAGATGGGTATACCCCCCACGATGCACACACACACACACACACACACACACACACACACACACACACACACACAGGCATGCACAGCTAAAATGAGACCTATGCAAAGACAGTAACATCAGAATGAGAACCAGAATCAAAACTGTTTTGATCCCGGAGGAAATTGTTTAGACACACACCCACATACACAAACCCTGGACCCAGACGAGGCCATGAAGAGGGGAAAAATCCCCCCGCTTTTGCTAGCGCAGGCATATGTGGATTAGTTACACCTGAGGGGACACTGAGGAATCTGGCAACCACAAAAGATCTGGGAACTCAACATTATCCCAGCATGAATTATATGATTTTTTAATAGAATATAGAGAAGAATAGAATACAACTGTTGTACAAAATGGAATAGAACTGAGTACAACACAGTCATGTAGAACAAAGCAGAGTAGAAAAGAAAAGAGAATAGAATAGAATGCTCTAATTTTTTAATGATTAAACTATGTCTCTAGTGGCTGAACATGAATAAAATTTTACAGTACCACAGTTCTGTCCAAACACTCTGGTGTGGGGTAGGGGTCCTTTGGTGAAGATTGTTTCTTATGTGTCACTGATGCTCTGTCTCGATTTTTTATGCTGAAATATATTTGGGAACAGCAATAACAGGGCAAGCTGTTGTAATCTAATTGTTGAAGTAATGCAGAAATACAACACTTACTACACATACTTATTTCATTATGTGACACTTTATTTATGCAACATGTAGATTGTTCAGCAAGTGAGGCTTTCGTGGGGTAAGGCACAATCACATTGGATAGCTCCATGCAAATGGTGACAGGAGAGATTTCCATGTGTAATTACCGAAACAGTTATTTATTCATTCATCGTGTGTTTGTAGCAAGGCATACTAAGATTTGTACAGATTAGTAATTGTTTTTCTGAGATTCTACATTTTCTGTTTTACAGCTTTGTCATCAGATTATGTATAATTTGTAGATTTCTTCATGGGAAATAATTTTTTGACAAAATGTAATATTCTCACATAGGGGTGCCACGGGACGGAGATGCAAATGCAGGATTCCATAACTTTTACTTTATTCATAACAAAGACAAACAAAAAGGCATGAGGGCCTACAAACAAACAAAAGATCACCACTGATCACCAACAGAACACCCGAACCAAAAGAACGCCGGACTGACACCAGTACACAAAACAAAGGTCCTTAATTACTAATCACCCTAAAACCCAGAACAACCCAAAACACACAATCACTTAACTTAAACACCAGCCGGGTGAATGTCCACAGCCGGCCGATGTTTAAGTTAAGTGATTGTGTGTTTTGGGTTGTTCAGGGTTGTTCTCGACCAAATTTTTAACCAAATTATGTCCTTTGTATGCTTTTACCCAGAGTGTCCAACACAGGAAATCTTCTGCTGTGTACTACACGTGAAAAAGGGCAACTCTGGACAAAGTCTGCTCCTGATACTTCAGATATTGCCAATATCCTTCAACACTGTTGATTATAAAGGCTATAATAATTTATACCTTATAAAGTCAGTTCTTATTAATTGCGGTTCTTACTATTTGAAGATGGAATGAATTCAATTTGCAACCTTGTTGTAAAAATGACTTCTCTTTAAGTCATATAAGTAAGCCATATCAGTTAAAAAGCAACAAAAATCCATGTAGTGTGTAATTTCATTGGTCCATCGCAGTGACTACTAGTGAAATATTTGGTCTATGTGGTTTATGTAGTTAGTATGAAACACAGAGTCTTTTTAGGGATGATGATGTTGTCAGAATACACCACAAGCACAACCATATTTCTGTTAATGCTGCTAATGTATTAATAGAGAGGGAGCGTTTACATTCCATCAGTCTCTCTCTCTCTCTCTCTCTCTCTCTCTCTCTGTCTCTCTCTCACTCTCTGTGTCTCTCTCTGGCAGGTCGTACCTGCACCCAGATGGTGTCACCACAGTGATTCACACAGTCATGCTGTCTGTTGCTGGGCAGCACAGCAGATCCTCAGACCTCAGAGTGATACAGTGTGTGTGTGTGTGTGTGTGTGTGTGTGTGTGTGCATGTGTGTGTGCACGCACAATTGTGTGTAAAACCGCACTATACTGTGCTGTTGTATGTTAGTTTGTCTGTATATCTGTTCTTGTGTATATGGGGAGCTGGCCAGCTGCTGGCTAAATACTGAATGTTCTGAACACTGAATACATTGTTCTAAATGTAGTTAGAAATGTTAGAAATGCATTTGGTGTACACTTAGTTAGTAACGCATTCCAAATACAGTAACCCCCTGGTTTTACGCGGATCAGGAGTGATGGATTCAGTCACACGCGGATTTTTTCTGAGAAACTAACTGTTTTTATGCGGAAATCTCCACAATAATGCGGAACCTGCAAATATTTTCCGCATTTTATTTTTTGCTTTTTTCGTGGCACTATGTTTTTTATGCATTTTACTTCTAAATTATTAAGAAACATTTACTAATTTTGTAACATAAATATGAACGTAAATTCAGCTACATTTACATATAAAATATAACTGTATAAATGTTTTTGTACTGTCGTGAGAACACAAAGAAAACGCTTTTGGGAGTTAAATACGCTGTACTCAGAGCAGGGGCGGACTGGGACTAAAACACAGCCTGGACTTTCTTCACCAGCTGCGCAGAGGTTGGGGTCTCGGCCGAGAAAGACAGGCCGACGGCGGCCGTGCATCAGACAGCTGTTCTTTTCCAGAACGCACAGATTGCCAGTCCACCCCTGATTCATCTTGAGTATTTCTCTTGTTTTTCGTTATGTTCTTCTTAAAGCCCAGTAGTTTTATTACTGTAAATTAGATTAAAAGAGGCTGTTGAGCTCAGTCGCCGTCCAGTGTCTGCTTTAACTGGCAGGTCTCTACAATACAGTCCTCCTCTTGAAGAACCCTGAATAAGACGCGCGACTGATGAACAGTAAATTATTGATGTAAAAATGATTGGTGATTACCCCTACATTTTACTGTATATTTATTACTAATATTATACTAATTTATTACTGTATTTATCTGTTTATACCAAAGAAAACGACAGCACATAAAGAAAATGCCTGTGCATGAATTACAATACGGTCTGTATGGGCTTACCTTTATATTTTCGTTAAGTGTAGTGTTTTAAACTGAGTTTAAAATGAAATTAAAGTGTTTTGGGAGCATATTTGGGGCATATTTAGGGTTGGCATTTTAGGCATTTTTTTTTACCAAAACACAACACGTTTTTTCACTATACGCGGGTGCTCTTAGATCGTAACCCGCGCGAAAAGCGGAGGATTACTGTACATCTTGAATGCATCTTGATAGGGCCTGTGGGTAAATCTCTCCTTAATATGTTATGATTCATGAAAAACCTTCTTTCTCCTGCTTCAGCCCACTGCCACTCCCACAATCCTCCAAGCAGGACTGCTAGCCTCGTGAACACATAATTCCACTTGGTCTCACCCAAAGACTATTTGCTCATATTTTATGTTTTGTTCTGTACTTCCTAATTGTAAATGTGTCAACATCATATTTAATATAGTCTTTTATTTGGATGTAATAAACTTCGGAACAGAGTAGAGCACTTTAATAATTTGTTTAGGTAAAATATGACATTGTGGCTGCCAAAGTGGGGAAGTATTTAGTTCATAGCCCCCTTGCCATGCTGCTCACTTGTGTCTTGTTCCTGTTGGGGCAGGTGGTAAAGGTCTTGGAGACAATAATGTCATTGATGCCCTTACTGATGTAGCCAGTCACTGATGCAGTGTACTCCTCCAGGATGGTAGAGCAGCCTCCCTATACATGTCTCAGCTCAAAGCAGTCCTGAAAAGCAAAGATGGTGTCTGGGGGCCTTATCTTTGTCTGCTTTCAAACAGGCTTAGCATATCTGACAAGTGGTCTGTAGGCTGGGATCGCAGACACATGATCAGAGCAGCCGAGGCGGGGGCAGGGCTCAGCGTGGTACGCACCAGTGATTTTGTATAAACACAGTCCAGCACTTTCACCCCCCTAATTGTAAAGTCCACAGTTTAGGGAGAACTGACTTGAGATTTGCATGATTAAAATTATGGCGACAATAAACAGTTCAGTGTCAGTTTTGGAGCTAGCAGTTTTGGAGGATGCCTCTGTAAAAGGTCAGCCAGTGTGTTGTTATTGTTAGTGCTGGGTGAGATGTACGCCGCGACTATAAGCATGATGGTGAATTCCTACCTTAAACAAAATGTTTTACATCTAATCAGAGTGTGAATTACCCCTCAATAATGGGGGTGGTGGTGGTATTGCCATCATAACATATAAGAACCTGCTATTATTCCCTCTTTGGGGGGGGTCTGGGAATTGATCGGGGGGTACCGTACCCACCAGTACCCCCCGTAATTCGAACCATGCGTCTAATTGTCACAAACTCCAGCTGCGGTGAGCAGAAACTAGAGACCAGCACACCAATCACACATGCCCCCACCACAAGTTTTACCATTCAGCACAACATAACGGTCACAGCGGTATGTTAGCATGTTCTGAATCTGCTTCGCCATTTCTGGAATGCTGTCGCTTAACCATGTCTCTGTAAAAACAAATACACAGCAGTCTCTGAACTCACGCTGGGTATTTCGCTGAAGCCCAATGTTGTCCACTTTATTGTTGAGGGAGCAAACTTTGGCGAGCAGGATGGACAGGATAGCTGTCCGGCTAGTGTTAGCTTTTAGCCTAGCATGGACTACTGCTTGCTTGCTGTGCTTCCGCTTCTTTACGCACTGCTTGCGATGTCCTCTCCCCTGGCCAGCGGCCTCAGGCAGTACTGCGAGGGCTGAGGTTGTGGAGCTGTTCCAGTTTCTTGTTTGTATCTTCGCTGAAGCAGGATCTGGCAGTGGTAGACATCTTTACCAGCTGTTCTGATACACATATTAGCAAAGCTTTGGTGTGAAGTCAACCCAAAAAAGACTACATGTGTGCAACAAAATGTTGGATCCAGAAAGGCTGCTGTGATTTAGCGAACTGCCATGTTGGAAACAATATGTTTTTGCGCCTGACTTTGTTTCATTTCTTAGTCTCTTGCGTTTAAGTTTTGTCCTTTAGTACTGTTCTTTGTTCATTTGCATTTAGTGTTTTGCCATGGTCTTGTTTTGTTTAACCCAGTGTCCCCCATTTATGTTTGTACTCATGTATGGCCACATGAGGTCATTAATAACCTTTCATCTGCAGTATGGCCCAATAGACTTGGTGTGTGTAATAGAGTGGGCTGTAGTGGATTAATGGATGTGGGGAGTTAACATTAGAGACATTATACTGATATTAGACATTTATCTGTAAGTTCACTGCTTTCCTCTAACATCACATATGGCTTGTATTATAATGTTTTCACATTCAAATCCAAGTAGAGTGCAAGCCTACTTTACCACTGCTGTGAACATATACATCCTGTTTTGTTACATTACTGCATGTCTGAATGAAATATGACTCTTTTACTCTATGGTGTTAATGAGGATGTTTAAATTATGTGTTCTGACTGCGACCTGTGGCAAATCCTGCTAAAATGTCATCATAAATACTTACTGAATACAGTATGTGCTGAGCATATTGTAGTTACAGAATAACTCATAATAGAGACTGAATAATTCATAGTAGATAATACATAATTTATAGTAATTCATTGTAGATAGACTAATTCATAATACATACTGAATAATTTTAAAAAAGTGACAGAATTAATTAATAGGAGTTACTAAATAATTCACCAAATAAATAATAGGTTAAGGACTTACAAGACTTAAGAGACTTAATATTGTTAATTTTCTGCTTGGCTCAGTTGTGCTATTGTAGTTGTATAATTAACTAAATTTAAATTCTGTATAAACAGATTTGAGTCTACCCTTCTGATTTCACATGGAAAACAACTGGGGCAATGTTTTTATTTTGTACAGAATTTCTCTTTTTGTTTCAGTGAGCTACAAGTGAGAAATAATTCATATAAAATGGCAACATGGTTTTGTTATTGCTGGCAATAAATGCTCCTTTGAGGGTTAAAGTTTTTTTTGCCAAATCTATTCCTGGACTGATTGTGTATTTCACTGCTGCTTTCTGAGTAGAAGCGTGAGGATTCATTTCATTGTTTTAATCAACACCCCTCATCTGGTTTAATGCAGATGTCTGTTTGGAGATGTGTTTTGATATAAAGAGTGTGTTTGTGCGAGGGTCTCCCACAAGCCCTTGGCCCCCAGTCAGTAATAAATGTAAGAGCATATCCCCAAAAAGACAAGCAAAAACAAATCCTCTACACACACATGCGCACACACGTACACACACACAGACACACACACAGAGACGCACACACACACACAAAACACACACACACACACACACACAACAACAACACACACCAGTACTCATCACTACATACAAGCACAGCAACAGTTATACACAAACACACACCAGTTTACACTAACACATGCAGTTTTACACACTCTCATATGGAAGAAAATGGAAAGACCACACACACACACACACACACACACATGCACACACCCACACACCAGAGTAGGTATGGGTGTGTGTGTGTGTGTGTGTGTGTGTGTGTGTGGTTTTTACATTATTACATCATCCGTTGCCATGGTGATTCTCCAAATAGCTCCTGCGGCCTGGAAATTCCACTCAGATGATGTACGAATAGATCAGAAGTACAGTTTCCTGTTCATAACACAGCAGTGCATGTTTAGCACAGCCACACTCTCTTCTCAGTCCCAGTCCTAGACACTTCGCGTACTGCACATGTTGATATTGTCCTGCTCTAACACGCACAATTTGACTCACTGGGTAATCATGAATCACTTCATGAGCTGAAGTAGGTGTGTTAAAACAGGACAATATCACACAGTTTAGTTTCTACATGATTCGTCTGTACTGTTCATTCTGTGTGTCCTCAGTCTGTACGTAGTATATTCTGCAGGTGAGTGGACATTTGGGGCTTAGGGCCCATGGTGCCGCCCATGCTGAGTCAGTTAATCCTTATTTTGACTCCACACCATGCTGTGATAAATTACAGTGCTCAGATTCTCTTAAAGCATACTTTACCAACAGCCTTTTTGTCTAATTAGGAACCAGTTTATGTTAAAGTGAAAAAATGCACCTGACCACAAATGAGGTGATCCCAAACACTCCTGACAGTTTTCACACTCACTTTGGATACACGCAGAAATAAACGGTCATTAAACACTAATGCAGGTTTGCATATGGACCATACTCATGGTTCCTCTTGGCTCTTTCTATATATCTATATAAACAGAAGACAAGCTTAATGTTTAAATAAACTCCATCCACTTGCTTTAAATTGATATTAAAGAGGAGTGCTCCCACCACTTTCTCTAGAGATCAGTTTTGTCCTATCCAGTGAAAACACCAGTGTATTTTGCCTCATATCCACTGGCCGACATGATTGCCACCATCACATCAACGAATGAGATGAGTAGTCTCCAGCAAGCCCATTGGTAAGCCAGCATGTGAAGAAGTGGCAGTCTTGAACTTGAACTTCAGGGTCTTCAGGGTTCCTAATTAAATGCAAAGGCTGTTTTGTCATACGTGGACACCCCACAGCACACAGTGTGAACAGCACAAAATTCTTCACTGTATTTAACCCATTCACCAAGTGAAGCAGCAGGCAGCCAGAAATACAGCACCTGTGGGACAGTGTGTGATGATATCTTGCTCAAGGGATACAGCACCTGGGGACAGGGACAATATCTTGCTCAAGGGAACCCCAGAAGTGTCACTAGCAGTCCTGGGATTTGAACCCACGACTTTCTGATCACAGGGCGAACTCCCTTACCACTAGGCCCCCATAAGTATGCTTATGACTGTAAATTAACATACCACACTATGATGTGGTGTCAGAAATGGGCAAAACAGTCTCAGCATGAGGCAGAGGAGGAGGACCATTGATCAGGGAGAGTCTGGCTTTGCGGGTGCTATTGATCAGGACCCCCATGGCCATGACACTAGTGGGAAATCCCAGCCTGTAGATGACCAGCACAGCAGGCACAAACACCCTCATCTCACCGACCTTCAGGTGGTGGTAGGCGATATGTATGAGCACTGAAGGTCTGTCCACCATGTTGTTTCTCACAGCAGTGCCATTTCCTGCGCTTGTTTTCATTAACTTGCACCCCTCCATGATGCATTGCTTTCACGTTGATGAAACAATGTATACTGAACACATTTGTGGGTTTTGTCCAAGTAATTGTTAATATCACCTGCTACTTTATCCTTTTTACTCAAATAACTTATTTGAGGAGCTTGAGCAGCACTTTTACCTTGTCGTGAATGTGATTTCTTCAGTCATGAGCGGAAAGGTTTAAAATAAAGAAGTTGAGTCCTGAATCATACCCTGCACATTTACGTTATATGATTGATAACACAACCTTTCAGTATTTCCGCTGGCAAAAATGGTGAATTTGGGTGGGATTCATTTTGAGGCTTATAACTGAGTACAGCTGTAAAATATAGACTACATGCAGTTTTTGTGACCTGTGGTTTATGTAAATTATGTATACCATCAGTCTGTAGCTCACTTTAACTGTCCTGCACTACACATTCTCTAGAGCTGTACTTTATTCTGCCTTCTCTAGAACAGGGCGACAGTTCAGTGAATAACATAGCTGACAGGATAACAAGAAATTGTTAAGTTCAAATCTTTATGTCACAGTGAAGCTTCAATTTGTGAATAAAATACTTGTCAGTTTAAGCTGAGTTTATCTAATATACAAATAGCCACAAGTAAGTTACTGTAACAATCATGAAAGGGGTATTTACATAAGTATATTTATGAAAGATTCTTATGTACTAATGTTTGTGAATGCCAAATTAAGTATTTCATATTTATATCTTGCTCACTGCATTAAAAACAAAACTATATATATATGTGCTATATGAACAAAAGTCCATTAACATTTTGTTTGCAAACACTTCAAACAAATAAGGAGATTTTTAACAGCAGTGTTCCCTTTAACCCAGTTACAGCATATTGTACAGCTGCAGTTCAAATATTTCTGTAAATCTCAACTTAAACATTCATGTAATCAAATTAATGAAATAAAATATGAAACCAAAGCTATTTGCCACTGCAGGGCATTCAGGTTTTAACTAGTTTAACATATTAAAATGGCGGATCTTCAACTAATCTAGTGGGTGGGGTCTCCACAGATGAGGGGCGGTTCTATGCAAATTGGTCCAGTATTACATCACAATGGGCTCACCATCCAAACGGCTCATTCTGAAAGGGACTGAAACTGTGAAGACTAAAGTTGGTGAGATCTCTTTATGTGAGAGTGATTTTGTGCAAAGAACTACATGAACATGTTTTGTATAGCCCATAGACCTATTATAACTTTTTTTTTTTTTAAGTGAGTTTTGCATAATATGTCTCCTTTAAGTAAATATTGCGTCAACACGATAATCATTTAGTGCTGCTCAGGTATGACCCTGCTGCAGCATGTGACTGCTCAGTGTCTGGTCTTCATATTTTAGTGTTTTTAAACTTTCTGTCTTTATTTTCAACAGTTATTTATGTTTATTATATAAGCTGTGCCCTCTCTAAACATGCAGATAAAGAGAGTTATTTCTGAGTTTCTTTTTTTTTTTACAGGTCTTTGTTTTGGCATGCCGCACATTGCTAATGCTGATGCAGCTAGCGGTAGCGACTGGGTCTTTGTTTACACACACAATCAGCTGATCTTGCTGAGACAGGATGCTCCAGAGCACAGCGCGGTCCTATCGGACATCCCTGCAGAGATATGGAGGGGAAAGACCAAGAGAGGATGCCGTGGAGGAGCAAAGGTGCAAGGCAAAAGAGCAGCGAGGAATGGGAAGCAGCCTGGTGAGCAGCGGAGGAGTTACAAACCATACATGCTGTCTGTTGTTATGGGCAATGTGAGGTCACTGGACAATAAGATGGATGGATGAGCTTACAGCACGGGTCATACACCACAGAGAACTTCGTTGGTGCAGTTTGATGTGCTTTACTGAAATGTGGCTGCATGAGCGTATTCCTGACTCTGCCGTGGTCGTTGCTGGCTTTTCATGTGTTTGGGCAGACAGAACTTGGTGGGAGAGTGGAAAGAACAAAGGGGGCAGAGTCGCTCTTTTTGTTAATTAGAGATCATGCCACCCGGATCACATTGTGATTAAGGAACACGTCTGCAGCCCAGACATTGAATTGTTAGCATTGGGACTACGTCCATACTATCTGCCCAGAAAATTCTCACGTGATCGCTATTGTTGTTTACATTCCTCCATTGGCCAGTGCAACAATGACGTGTGACATCACTCACTCCGCGACCGCAAGACTCCAGACAATGCACCAAGATGCTTTCGTCCTGATATCTGGTGGCTTCAGTAATGTCTCCCTCAACAAGACACTGTTCACACAGTTTGTAGACTGCCCCACCAGAGAAAACAAGAAACTGGACTTGCTGTATGCTAATATCAAAGAGGCATACAGCTGCACAGCTATCCCACCTCTGGGCAGATCAGACCACAACTTAGTGCACCTTCAGACCACTAACCTACCACTGGTCAAGAGGCAGCCAGTCACAATCAGGACAGTGAGGGAGTGGTCAAAGGAGGCCGGTGTAGCCCTGCAGGACTACATGGAGACTACAGACTGGGAGGCTCTGTACAAGCATCATGGAGAGGACGTTGATAACCTCATAGACCGTGTCACTGAATACATCAACTTCTGTGTGGATAGCACCGAACCAGTGAAATCCATTTGCTGCTTTCCCAACAACAAGCCATGAGTCACCAAAGACCTCCCCAATGAGAAGAAGAAAGCAATCAGGTCAGGCACTGGGCCCAGATGGCTTAAGCCCACAAGTACTCAAGCAGTGCGCCTCTCAGCAATGAGGCGTACTGCTGAGGATCTTCAACTTGAGCCTCAGTACCAAGAAAGTACCCATGCTGTGGAAAACATTGTGTCTGGTTCCTGTACCAAAGAAGGCGCGACCGAAAGCCCAATCCGATACAGGCCATACAGACCAGTTGCACTCACCTCACACAGCATTAAGGACTGGTTCTGGACATCCTCAGCCCCCTGGTTAGGCCAGCGCAAGATTCCCATCAGTTCGCATACCAGGCCAAGATTTCAAAATTCTCAGATGACTCAGCAATAGTTGGATGTATAAGGATTGGGGGCGACTTGGAATGCAGGATGGCTGTAGACAGTTTTGTGGACTGGTGTGAGGTGAATCAACATCCAAAAGACCAAAGAACTGGTGGTGGACTTGAGAAGATCACGATCTCCTGTCACTCCCCTGTCCATTAGAGGGGTGGATGTGGAGATGGTTCAGGACTATAAATACTTGGGTGTACACATTGACAATAAGCTGGACTGGTCTAAGAACTCTTTGGCCACATACAAGAGGGGTCAAAGTAGGCTGTACTTCCTACGTAGACTACAATCTTTTAGAGTCTACAACACCATGTTGCAGACGTTCTGTGAGTCTGTTGTGGCCAGTGCCATTTTCTATGCTGTGGTGTGCTGGGGTGGTAGCGTGACAGTGGCAGGCATGAAGAGACTTGATCAGGAAAGCTAGGTCAGTGGTGGGTGAGGGACTGGACAACATGGAAACTGTGGGTGAAAGAAGATTGCCTAGTCTTCAGTCCATCATAGACAATGTAGATCACCCACTCCACAATGTGGTGAATGAACTCAGAAGTACTTTTAGCCACAGACTCACCAGCTTAAAGTGCTTCACTGAACGCCACAGAAAATCCTTCCTTCCCACTGTCATCAGACTCTACAACACTTCCCTCTGTAACACATCCACACAATAATCTGTGCAATAGCCTGCTGTTTCTTGTTGTGTAGTTTATTACCGGGTTAAAACTATCACTGTGTGAAGGACTATGTGCATTATTTTTCCTATGATGTGCAACAGTCTACCATGTGCAATATTGTGCAATGTTCTTACCGGGTGCTAAAACATTATCATTATGTGCAATATCGTGTGACGTCTTCTAAATGGGTGCTAAATCACTTAATTATGTGCGATATCTTATGTGCAGTAACTAATAGGTGCAATAACCAAATGGGGTAGCTGGTAGCCTAGTGGTTAGGGTGTTTGCTCTGCGGTCAGGAAGTCATGGGTTTGATTACCAAGACTGCTAGGCACCTTTGAGGTATCCTTGAGCAACATACTGTCCTCAGGTGCTGTGTTCCTGGCTGCCCGCTGCTTCACTTGGTGAATGGGTTCAATGCAGAGGAAGAATTTCATGCTTCTATTTCATCATTATTACCTTCACCCATCACTAACTTTTCCTGCTATTTAAAGCCACCCAAGCCTGAAATGCTTTGTCCGTTCACTATCGTGTTTAGCATGACTGGCACTCGGTGCTAAAGCACTGCTCTCTCTCTCTCGCAGCTTTAAGCGGGAGTTCATGACTCACCTGGTGGACCGAGGTGACAAGTATCTGGACGTGCACTGAAAGACGGATCTAGAGGAAATGCACTCACGAGCACACAGACTCTTCTGATTTGTTTTGATTGTGGACTTTGTTTTGAACCAGTGAAGACAAGCCAGTGTGAAGTGTGATGTTCTTGCTCCTGTTCTCCTGTGCTTGTACAATAAAATCTTTGTTTTTCTCCTGCAAGTGTGTCTCTGCTCCTGTGTGCCAGCCACCAGTCGTGACATATACTTCTGGCCTATCCTTTTTTCCAGTAGTTTTAGTGTGCTGTCAGCCTGAGCGTCTTCATATCTTGCGGAAAGAGTTGCGGATAATTTTCTGTATCTTATATGAGGAAATCACTCTACTAATTTTTTTCAGGAACATACTGTCTAACACAACATACACACGATCACTCAGAGATAACGGAAGATGGCAAGAGACAGAAAGAGAGGATTACAGCTGAGCTAAGGAACAAACAGCCTTTCCAATATGTTATTTTCCCAGTCTACTATTGCATGTCTGGAAGAAATTCACCCAATAGTAAAGTGAATTTACAGATCTGAAACTCAAGCAAATCATGGAATTAACTTACATTGTCACTTAGCTTAGAACCTGCATATGTTGTGAGACTTATGTTATGAAACATATTATTAAACCAAATGATAATAAGTATATCTGTATTAATATTCTGTATGGATTTTGATGATGACACACAGTATTTATCTGCTTTATATTCATTTTTTTATTCTTATACTTACTTCTGCCAGTGCTTATCTGCAAACATACCTGAATGCATCATACCTGTGTGCAGTAGTGAGTTTTCAAGATAGGATGTACAAGAAACGATGGGGAAAATCTCACATTTTTCCTCTTTGTCTGAAGTCATTCTGTTTCGGGGCATACTTTGCAACAAGCGCCTGAACAAAGTGAAGTCAACCATCCGGTATGTGCAGCCTGTTACATGAACACCCAGACGCCGGGGAAGGAGCTGCTCCAAACCCCGCTGGTTTTATTTGGGGTGTTTTATTGTGGAACTGAAACAATAATCGAGCTCATTTTTAGAACTTCTGCTTCCTCTGAGGCCTTTAGGACCATCTCTGCCAGTCAGTCTCCATCAGTCATTTAAACATGACTTACTGGCAGGAGATGCAAACACAAACCCGCACGCTGTTCACTTAAATTATAGCCTCTTTTTCAGTCATGATATCTGGGCTTCTGTTAGAACTCAATGTTCAATTTCTCCTGCAGCACTGAGCTATTAAACAGTCCTGTTTCTCATTATGTGTATAAATTCAACATGCTGCTACAAGTTGGCACAAAAGTTACACACTAACTGGCACAAAGTAGAAGAGTCCGGCCTGGAGCGGGTCAGCAGTTCCCTTCAAATGCTGCCATAACACTGACCTGCATACAGTACAGCACTAAAACAGCTTTATTTTTACATGCCTTATTTTTACAAGTGCACCATATCCATTTCACCCTCTCAGCCACATGGGATCAGTAAAAATGAAACTACTGAAACATTCCTGAGGTTACACACTCAGGTGAACACACGCTGTCTTTGTTGCCCTTTATGACTAAACCACTGGTACCCATTTTCAGTCATAAAGGGGCATTATTAAAGCAATAGCTTGGCAAAAATTCTAATTCAATCACTTTTCCATTTATCCCATATGCAACTAATCAGGCAAGACATGTTTGGTGTCTTCTTTGTTAGGTTTGCACTGGTACTATGAGGCTAATGTAGCTAACACAGATAAGACATTAAGGTTTTTTCTAACACTGATTAGCATTGTGCTAATTGCCCTTCCTCACTGAAGTTTTTGGGAGTGTTTTTAGCGAAGACTGCTTTCTGAATGGGGCACAATACAGGCCGATCAGGACAGGGGTCTTAACAGCAGTCTTGAAGGCATAATAACAAAAAGAACTTGGCGAATATTAAAAGATAAACATATAACACTTCGGTTTTATAAGCTGGCATAAAATTAACGTTGGTGTTTCGCATTTCTCTCCCTCTAACAAAGAAAAAACTTTCGTCTCTCACTTCCATACAACTTTCCTGGCACTGTGATCATTAGCACACTGTCAATAAGCTCAAGCGATAGGATTTTTAATATATTTATTCTTGAAGAGAAGCGCCCTCTCAGCTGCCTCCCAAATCACCCCTTGAAATGACAGTACAGCCTCTCTCTCACATAATACATGGTATTTATGTTTAACACACTTAAATCTCGCTTTTTGACATTTGCTCTCAGTTCAGTACTTTGCACTGAAAGTTACTGAAAGCAGTATTTTGAAATTGGGTGAATGCATTTAATGTGTAACCACACTGGGTTTATTAGTTAAGTTAATGGCTAATGAGTGGGATGAGTGGATGAGCAAGATGAGTGGGAGGGTGGTGGGGTGAATGACTTCATTTCCTCTTCATTTATCCAGGCTTGGGACTGGCACTCATAATCTTGAGGACTCCCAGTGCCTGAGTGGTTAACATAAATACTGGCTTCTTCTGAAGACAGTTTTAAAATGTTTGTGCATCGAACCACGTAATCTCACAACTTGGCTGCATTCAGATCTCAGTGTTAAAAAAACCAAAACATTCATATTTATTTGTACTACGGGTGTTTTTTACATTGGCTTAGGTAACCAGTCACGCCCCCCCCCGCCCCCCCAACTAGTACTGACTGCAGACTGTGGGGAGGTGGAGCTGGATGTCTTGGGCTTAAAAAATAGCCCAAATGTATCATGAGTCTAAGGGGCAATTCACTGCATGGAATACATCACAACAAATTCGACACAGAATCTCTGCAAATCTTGGGCTAAAGCTTGGGCTAAATGTGAAACAGCCTTATCTTATTTTTATCTTTATCTGTTGGTGGTGGTGTTGTTCTTAGGTACACAGGTGTCCAAAATAATCAGCTTGTAATCGTTAATTAACAGTAAGCACAGTGATGTGGACGCCAAAGATTAAACCTTATTTTGATGCCATTTTTCAAGGAATGGCTTAGTTTCTACGAACCCATTTATACCAGCCACTCCTGCTGAAGGGGACCTCAGAGAAAAAAGTGAAATACATGAAGAATGTAGGATATGGGCCCTTTATGATGACAGTACTCCAATAAAATATGTTTTGAACTGGCATTCAGTCCCTACCATCTATGAAGGTAGGGACTGAATAGACGGTGACTTGTCATCCATTGCTAATTATCTATAACATCTATTTCTTTCCTACACATATCTGAAATGATTCATCATTACATGAAATAAAATGACCCACATTACCTATTCGACGTCTGCAGCTATTAACCTTTTTTATTGCTGAAAGTGAAAAATTTCTATTCACTCTGGTTATGTTAATGCAAGGGATTTCACAGAGAAATGTTCAGAGGTCAGGGTTAGCTGAGGTTTCCTTTTAATGATATGAAGTCTAAGACGAAATGTTCCTTCTTTTGTTTTCAGTTCTATGAACCATAGTGCGGGGCTAATAGAGGTACTGTTGACCTTGCTCGGCACCTCACACTGCTTAGGTCAGACACTTCAGCTAAACTAGTTCCTAGATCATTTTAAGGCTCCATACACTGTACTGTTACCAAATGTTTTGTGGCTGAACTACATTTCTCAGTCACTTTAGGTAAATTGCACCCACAAACACACAGGAAACACCGATCTTGCATCCTTCAACAAGCACTAGCACTCCATGTAGCACCAACATTTCTCCATCTAATACAGACACGCTTCAAACATCAACATCCTCTCAAACAAATCATCCACCAACAAACACAAATGCTCTATGCCAGTCCGACACAACTTTAAAAGCACTGACAGTTGAAGTGGATAACACTGACTATCTCAGTCCAATGACACTTGTCAAGGAGTGGGATATATTAGACAGCAAGTGAACGGCCATTTCTTGAAACTGACGTGTCAGAAGCAGGAAAAATGGGAAAACTTTGGATCTGAGGAAGTCTGACAAGGGTCACCATTGAAAGTCCCCACAATGAGAATGTGAACTGGGTTAGAACTGGAACTTTAAGCAGTGGAAGAAGGAGGCCTGGTCTGATGAATCACATGGCTGGGTGTTTATGTGTTGCTTGCCATGAGAAGAGACCTTGGGTCCTTTCATTCATGTGAATGTTACTTCGACAAGTAACTCTTGTTGCAAATCAAGTATACCCCTTCATAGCGACTGTATTCTCTAATGAATGTGCCCCACCACACTGCAGAATTTTTCAAGAAAGGTTTGAGGAAAACGACGAAGAGTTTACTTGGCCTTCAAATTTCTCACATGACAATCCAATTAAGCATCTGTAGGATATCCTGGACAAACTACTTCGTAACTTACAGGATTTAAAGGATCTGCTGCTTA
This sequence comes from Alestes dentex, assembly GCA_037576975.1. Classification (NCBI taxonomy): domain Eukaryota; kingdom Metazoa; phylum Chordata; class Actinopteri; order Characiformes; family Alestidae; genus Alestes; species Alestes dentex. Next base: position 18,702 of record JBBIGA010002270.1, on the reverse strand, counting down.
TGTCTTGGTGCCAGATACTACGGTACACCTTCAGAAGTCTCATTGAGTCCATGTGTCAACGGATCAGAGCTGTTTTAGTGTAACGAGGGGGGCCTACACAATAGTAAACAAGTGTTTTTAATGTTACAGCTGATTGGTGTAAAATAAACGCCATCATTGTTCAACAAACACCATCAAGGGTTGAACACCCTTATTTACCAGCAAACAGTTTATATCCCCCCACACACCACCATTCTTTAACAAACACTATCATTCTCTAAAAAAACACAATTTCCTCCAACAAACACCAGCAAAAAAACACACACAGCAAGGAACATTGTCCTAACCCACAAAGAGAAGTTTGAGTTGTTCTGTGTTCTTGGCTTGCTGACTTCCTTCTCCTCTATTACTTGTATTTGCACGTAATAACTACACATTAGAACAGCTACAGTAGAAGTGAAAACAAAAACCTTCTACAGCTCATGCTCATCTTGTACTCAAAAGAACATGTTGGTGTTTGGTGGAGCATGATCGTCTTTGGTGAAGAACATTGGCAATTACAGGAGAATGACTAGTTTTGCGGAGAATATCGCATTGTTCTGGAAAATGCTGTTATTTCTTAGAGAATTATGGTGTGTGTTGGAGAATGAAGGGTTTAGTGAGATTTTGGTTGTTCTGGTAAAAGAAATAATATGATTCATGTGAAGGTCTGGAAAACGCAGAACATTCTAGAAACACTCACCACACATAGGTGTGGCCCAGTCCGCACCCCATCAAAGCCATCTTGATCACTGTGTGTTCTGGGCCTATTTACCCCTTCAACCCCATCCATAACCTGTGATTGCACGTAATACCATCCACAAATAACTCTATGCTAGACATGAAAAAATAAGCCCTCTGCAGTTCAAGTTCATCGGGTGCTCAAAAGAGTGAAGGAATGTCTATTGAGAGTCCAACACAGAACCATGGGGGCATTTTTTTTGTTTGTTTTGTACAGGGGTGACTGACGTCTCCAACCTGGGCTTTCAGGATTCACGCTGGAGCTCAGAGAGGCAGCTCAGCACTGAATAGCAAACGGAGAGAGGCTTTGTGTGTGTCCTCCATCTCCCCCACCAGGCCTCTGCAGCTGGAGAGCATATTTCAAACGTCTGCAAGGCACCAAATGAAAGAGGAGGAACAAAAAAAGCACCAGCACAAGTGGAAGATACAGCCCCCCCCCAATCCTTCTCTGAAGCAGTGGTCTATTCACAGCTCATACAATATGATGGGTAGCTTTTGAGCAGGAGTGTTTCAGCCCCCCTCAGGCGAGACTACCCTGCTCTTTTCTTCTCCAGCTCTCTTCTTTTCATCGTTTCTAAGAAGAAGGGAACAGAGTAGAGAGGTAGAAGAGGAGATGGCTCTGGGAACATGAAGAACATGGAACATGGGAATAAATGGCATAAATGGCAGCTGCCTTTTTCTAATTGTGAATGGATATGTTCATGAATTTGTCCATGCAACATCAGGGCATGGTAAGAGGTTTAGACATATCTGCATTATACTCATGCAGGTCTTCATGCTGTCTTTTAATGTGTTCAAGATTTGTGGGTACCACCACAACATAAAATGTGTGGCTTTTGCCCTATTATGGGAAAAAACAGTGGCAAACCATTTTGTTGTGATGTCAGAATCAGCGCAATTCAAACACCTCCAGTGTTTAAGCTAGTATCCTGCATAAGCATGAAACTGAACGCCAAACTCAACCCATGCCCAAAACTGCAAAACTCAACCTTTTACAAAGTGCTCAAACTTATCAGCCTGAACTTAGTGCAAAACCTGATACTGAGTTAGGCTCCACTGGGCTCAGGTCAAGTAACAGACTCCTTTTTTTAACCCACCTTTGGGCCAAACTAGTTTCAACGTGTGCTTTTAGCAATAGTTCCTAAAAGATTTTCGGCAAACCCCGGTCTTTATACCAAATAAAAAATGTTTTCATTTCTTTAAAATTTATTTATTTAAAAATGTATTTCTTTAAAATTTACATTTATTTAAAAAATGAATCAAGAGCCTTTGATGAGCAGTGTATTTTATAAACTCCTTGTGTATTGATTATTTAATTTTTATTTCATATTCTGTTCCTATTACTGCTCCCTCGTTGCCCAGAACTCTACCCGAAAGGCCACTGGCTAAAGGTTCAGCTTTTGTAATGGACATTATATATGTTAATATAACACATTACTGAAAGCACTTTGGTACTTAGCGGTTTATAAGCTGACCATCAGCGTAACGGGCTGAACAATGATACAAAAATATGACTGAGTGTATCTAGATGAGTACATGTAAACACATAGAGAGGATGTTCAATCTCATTATTGCTTGTTTTAGTTATTTGTTCGAACACGAGTTGCTGGTATAGCAATTCTGAGAATGTACTCCAACACTCAAGACCAAAATTACAGAAACAACCAGTAAATGTTTTACAGTTAAATGTAAAATGGCCAGCAAGCAACACAACATGTTTATTCCCATTTAGGTTTATTCCCATTTAGTTTACCAGTAAAACAGTTTGTTCCATAATATTCCATTGGGTTTTCTGCACTGTACTCTAGCATATTCAGTCTGAAAATACAAGACTGTTCATTACACTTCTCAGTATAGATAGAAATATTAGCAAAATATTGGAGGCATGAAACCATAGGATTTATCCTTACATCTCTCATAATTAACAGCAGAATTATCCACAATAGGAGAAAAAAGGTACAATAGGACTTAATGAAACAGGCATATTGCGCACTGCAATTTTTTCAGTGTTTGATCATAAAAAGACACAACTGCCTTAAAGGGCCTAACATTATTCAGTCATCATGAGTCATTAAATGAATAATTAAAGGAATGTTTTCAATTTAGCCCCAGATGTAGCCGACCATCCAAGATACGTTTTTAATTTAGCTTCTTAAGGTTAGGGCTGGAGCTATGATGCTAACAACAAATGGCAGGCTTCAACAGTCAGCCCTTCCTAATGTTTTCCAAAATGGCTGAACGGTTTTGTTAACTTTTAGAGCTCACAGAAAGCCGTGTCCTAGACCACACTGATGTTTGTGTCATCTTAATAAATAGCTAGATGTGATTTGAGTGGGTTGAGAGAAGCTGTGGTGATGTATTTTTGAGGAAATAATTTGGGTGACTACTGATCTGTAGTATTTATTAACATTAGCTTTATAGTTTCAGTTCTAAAGAAGAATATTTGGATTCATGTGTTGGCGCAGTGATTGAGGGGTAACTGGAAAATTGTTTAAATATGATTTTTTGATTAAATCATTTTTTTAAAGATGTTAAGCTAATTCAGAATGATCTGATCTGTTTTTGAATTTGTGGTATTTTATTATTTATATAGGACTAAATGGAGACAGATGATTCGCTGTGGCGACCCCTGAAGGGTAAAGCCGAAAGAGAAAGAAGAAGGTATTTTATTATTTATGGTCTTGTTTGCAGTGTTTTTTTTCAGCAGCTAATCTAACCCAGCTAACTTGGTAGCAATGGCCTATACATACACACAAACTTATATATATTTATTGCACGTGTTGCACACAGTAATACCGCATATCGAAGAACCATTACACTTATCAGTCTAGCAGCCTGTCACCAATTACCATGTGGGTAATGTGGAATTAAAGGAAGTATGATTAAAATTACCACAGGAGAGGAATAAAGCCTGGGGATGTTGCGTCTGCAGCTAGCTGACAACAGAGTGGAAAGCGTCACAGGCTGCTTCCACGTTAGCTGAGGGGAGATAATTTGCGAGAATTCCCTAAGGAGGTAGTATGGTCTCATGCTAATGGCTAACAGTTCTACTACAGAGTTGTTCTTTCACAGTGACGTGCCCTGGGTTACACCATCTATCGTTCACAAACTCTGCTAGTCCCCCTCCTTTCCTCCTACTGCTCTCCCTTGCCCTGTCCACCTACATCAGCCTGAATATGGGCAGTGCCATGTTTGTGTCTGGAGTTTGTGAAGTTTCTGTCAGCAGCATGATGCCACACTCCCTGTATTCCCTCTGATGACAAGTTTCTGCAATAGCTCAATCATCTTGTTGGGAAAAGATCTTACATTCTCCATGATGATGGAGGGGATAGCTCATATGTCCTATCTCATCCAAGTGCGTCATCCTTGTCTCTTCTTTCCTAACTCGTGGGGCATTTCGGGTCACTCCTCATGTAGCACCACTGTGTTACAAAGTGCTAATAGCGGATCCTGAGTGTAAACAATGGAGCTGCACACTGGGTCGCTGAACACAGGCGCAAAAAGTGAGAAATAAAGTGGCCAGAATGAACACAACACAACTGTGCATGATAGTGGTGTTTAGTAATAAGGGATTAAACAAAAATAAAATAATGAAAAAAGGAAAAAGCTGAAAAAAGCGGAAGCTGCTGTAACAGGCTGCCACTTGCTGGGGGCTCCAGAAGCAAAAAGCAGTGACACAATCGGCTCGGCTGCGGCCTGCTTTCAGCTGTGCCATCAAACATGAACATGACAGCATGGGTATGACTGCTGTAAGAGTTATTCGTGTTGGAAAAATATGTTTCCGGTGCGGCACAGCACGGTTCCTTGTGCCAGTGAAAAAGCACTACAACTGTCATATGATTCGAGAATTTAAAAGCATCTGAAAGTAAGAATCACGTGGGTTTGATTGGAACTGCAAAAACTTTGCAGAAGAATCAGCAGGAGAATAACTGATAAAGAATCACTGTACACACACAATTGCAGCACACATACTGACTAGAAGTCACAAAAGTGGTGATCACAGAATTATGCTCTACCTGTGGAAAGTGCAGAGGTTGCACATTTGGAGATATTTTAGGAGGAATTTTATTATGATTTGAATTTTTTTTTGTTTTGCATGCATAATGTTTTTACCACGTTTTTCTCACTGTGTAATTATTGATGTAAACAAGTCGTTTTTTGAGTAAGAGCTTTTATTTTGACACGTCTGAGCACACTGGTCTTAAGTTTGTTTGTATTATTTGTTTCAACCGACCGGTGTGCTCAGTTAAAGTGATGTTTGATTTTGATTGGTTTGTGGAGTTTTGTGTTCTGTATTTAGTTCATTTTGTGTTGGACCCGAGGGTTGGTCCACCGTCCTCTTGGCCGTGTTGTGTTTGCTCCTGTCTCCTTTGTTTGTACCTGGATTTATGTTTCGGCCCTTGGTTTCCTTTGTTTATAATAAAAAGTAAAAGATGCAAGTCTGCGTTTGCATCTGCCTTCATTGCCAAGAGACGGACAGCATGACACAAATAAAATTTCAAGCTTGTTAATTGGTCTGGCAAAATGCTAAGTAGTTATGTTCATATTAAGTTGATGTGAAATGTGTCTCTTTTCGATTGTATGGAATTCATGCATCATGGAGGAATGCTTTAAAAAAGTATTTCTAAAGGAGGGATTTCAAGACTGATCTCTGAAATTGAAGAGGCTGTCAGTCCTCTGGAGTGAAAAAAAAAAACCAAGAAAACCAAACATCAAAACAACACTGCCAACACTGCAGGTACCTAGTGCTGGGCTTCACCTGCATGGGAACTGAAAATGGGTATTTCCCACTCTGTAGTTTCCATGAAATTTTAAAGCAAAACAATTTAGGTCATGTCTGCAAGACTAAATGTTGCGTATATGCATCTAAACCTACTGAACTGAGCCAGACCTGAATTTGTAATGTTGCTCTTTTGGGCCCAACAACCAACCTGCAAACAACATCAGTAATCTCATAGGGTGAGTCAGAAAAACAACTGAAGAACATTTGTAGTTGATTATGAGGGCCATTAGCTGCAACAAACTGGGAACCCCTGCTCTAGACATCTAAAGATTGAATAGACAGTGAGCAAGCTAAAACAGATATGCACAGTAGGGAAAACATTAAAGCGGTTGCAGTGTTTAGAAATAGGAATCTAACCACTTATGTCCTCATTAATAAGGAATTATTGTCACGTGTGGTCTGTCTTTGCCACGTCCCCAACGGAGCCCGTTGCCCGTGTACTAGGAGGTACACAGCTCTGGGCACAGGCATGTGATGTCATAGGTTGTCATGTGTGTGGTTGTTGGGTGCCTAGGCAACCCAGATATGAGTGAGGAGCTTCATTAGATCAGTAACTGGGTTGCTAGGTACCTAACGACACACACCTGTGTGAAACCAGGCCTTTATGAATGATGTATTCAGAGACTGGCTGCACCACTTCATAATTGTCTATTTAGACAACATCTTAATCTACTCCAAAAACATTAAGGAACACGTTACACATGTCCACGCAGTCCTTCGTCGCCTGCTCGTGCACAAGCTATACGTGAAGGTTGAGAAGGCTGAGTTCCATGTCAAAGAGGTCTCATTTCTCGGTTATCATATAGGTCCGGGGGGTGTGGCGGTGGATGAGGGTATGGTGAGAGCGTTGACTGAGTTGCCACAGCCTACGACAGTTAAAACGCTACAGAGGTTCTTAGGGTTCTCTAATTTCTATATGCGATTTATTAAGAACTTCAGTACTGTGGCAGCGCCGTGCACTAGCCTGCTCAGAGGCAAGCTTAAAGAACTGAAGGTGATGCCAGCCACCAAAGCAGCATTCACACGCTTAAAAGAGGCATTCACCTCAGCTCCAGTTTTGAAGTTGCCTGACCTGGCGAAACCTTTTGTGGTCGAGATGGACGCCTCAGAGGTAGGTTTGGGAGCGGTGCTATGCCAGTACTACGAGGCCCTTCGCAAATTACATCCCTGCGCCTTCTTCTTGAGGAAGCGAACTGACGCAGAGAGAAATAATGACATCGTCAACCGAGAACTGCTGGCAGTCAAAGCTGCGTTAGAGGAGTGGCGCCACTGGTTGGAGGAGGCTAGACACCCTTTCACTGTGTACACCGACCACCGGAATCTGGAGTATATCTGGCAGGCAAAACGACTCTGCCCTAGACAGGTTCGGTGGGCCCTGTTCTTCAGTAGATATGATTGCGATTATGTATCGTCCTGGCTCCCGTAATGGGAAGGCTGATGCCTTATCAAGGCACTTTCCAGTTCCAGAAGAACCAGAAAGGAATGAGCCTGTAATTCCATCAGCGCTCGTTGTGGCTCCCATAAGCTGGGGTTTTGATGTAGAGATTGAGCGGATGAATTCTGAGAGGTCATCCTGTCTTTCACATTTCTCTCCTCAGACCAGCTGTGACGGGACCATTGGACGGAGGGGAGGTGGAGCCCACTCTCCCCATGGCGATTGAGGTCGAGGGAGCCCCGGCATACAAAGTCAGCCAACTCCTGGACTCTCTGAGATGTCGAGGGGGCCACACCCGCAACGGAGCCTGTCGCCCAAGTACTAGGAGTTACACATCTCTTGTCGTGTGTGTGGTCGTTGGGTGCCTAGGCAACCCAGGTACAAGTGAGGAGCTTCATTAGCTCAGTAACTGGGTTGCTGGGTACCTAGCAACGTATCCACCTGTCTTGCGTGAAACTCATGTGCTTTGATTACAGTCTCTGTTGTGTGATTGGTTCTTTAAAGAAGAGACGTAATTAAACTGAGGCAAGGAAGAATTTAAACTTTTTATTAAAAGTATCTGGTTCATTGTTTTACCTGGATTTTTAATGCAAACTTGCCTCAATGCAGTTGACAGCATTTACAGTTCAGTCCATCAAGAAGCATAATCACATGTTACTACTGCTAAAGCAATGTTTTTGGACAGTCCAACATGCTGCGAATTATGTTACATCAGCAAACGGATGCCTTGTTTAGTGATGGGGAGAGGGAAAACCCTCCTATCCACCCAGAAAGCCATAATCCAATTGTACTCTTTCAGACTCCCAGCCACAGATCACTGGATGACATCTATCTAAAAATAGAAATTACATATTAATTTATAAGGTAATATTGCCTCTGGACATTTGACTTGTAGGTACTGCTACTAAACGTCTATTGATAGCAAAAAAAAAAAAGTTATCTTTCACCACAAGATTTGAAAAAAGTTTTATGTGTTCGGTGTGGCTGGCATTAGGCTTATTTGTGTTTGAGACGGACATGCTGGAAGGCTTTAGGGAACTTTAACTTAACACCTGAGACCAAATGTAAGCAGCTGTGGAAAAAGCTGCTAAAAAAAATCAACCCCCAACAAGCTACGTTTGTGTATTTTAAAGTATGGCCACTGCCGAGCTGACATTAATTGCTGCGGAAGGTGCGTGTACTTTAGTGTTGGAGCAGTGAGGTCATTTCCATATGGAGAAATATGGGTCTGGGTGGTAAATCTGTTTTTTTATGTTGAGCTGTTTCTTCAAGACTGCTTCAGGAATCCATCAAGAGGAACAATTTACCCCCCATAAACAGCCTTAATAGGTAAACACACAATAGGCACAGTGTGGAATGGCCCCTTTACCAACTTGCCTCACCCCCCTCTCTCCCCGACCTGACTGTGATGGAAGAGAAAAGCCCCAAGACGCAGTTTTTTTAAAGTTCTGAAAAGCTCTGAAGGCTGAAAAGCTTCTCCTTCCCATTGGTGATAGGAATAATAAATATAAGCAGGTGTGGGTCACCAGAGGAGGGAGGAAAGGGTGTGTGTTGGGGGGGGGGTTTGGTGGAGAAAGAAAGAGTGAAAGAGAGATAACAAAGTTTCTCAGTGCGCAATTCCCAAATCCCTCCTCAAATATCCAAAACATGACGTAATGCAGCCAAAAAGCCAAGCATATGGCCATGCACTGGGACATAACACTGTCTAGAAACTGTGTGTGTGTGTGTGTGTGTGTGTGTATGTGTGTGTGTGTGTGTGTATATGTGTGTGCGTGTGTGTGTGTGTGTGTGTGTGTGTGTATGTGTGTGTGTGTGTATGTGTGTGTGTATGTGTGTGTGTGTGTGTATGTGTGTGTGTACGTGTGTGTGTGTGTATAAGTATGTGTGTGAGCACAGCAGGTGTAAGACCGAAGGGGGAAGTAAGACCCTGCTGAAAAACCATTTCCTCCAAAAGACATAAATATTAATTATGATCCATTGAAAGGACAGTTGTGTTATTGTGCTGGACCGCTAGAAGTGTCCAGAGAGATGGATTCTGATGCACAGCGTCAGGTGTGATAAACCATAGAATTGGCTTAAACCTTGGCTAAGCCACAGGCTTAGTATACCGTCTTATTAAAGGTGCAGTTCACCAAAAATCTAATTTAGCCATGTTGACACAAAATGTACGAAATGTAGAGGATAATCTCAGGGATGTTTGGTGCGTTTAAGTTTTACACTGGGGTCACATGGCGACTGCAACTAAAGAAACGTATACACCAGTTAGCACTGCGCACCTTTCTTGCCCAAATCATTACAGCCTTACCTCAAACTGTGCTGAGTTGTCCAGTTATCTCTAATAGACTTGCTTATGTGGTTTCTGACACTGCATGACACACTGTTATATATAAACCTGGAATAAAATAAAAACCCGGAATAAAATAAAAACAGTAACTAAAGACAGTAACAGCCATCCAGAAGTCAGAGTTTTTTACTTCTGGCTGTGCATTTTACTTATTGTATTTACAGTAACTCAACACTCTTTAAGGTGAGTGAGTGATGATTTATATTTCCATTATTTTAGCCTCATAGCTCTAGTGGAAAACTACAGAAACAAACTTCAGACACCAATCATGTCAACTACATTTTTGGGATGGGGCAGGGGGATCAGAGGCTACAGCCCCAAATGTTTTATGAATGTCATTTCAACCATTCTGATGCTTACGGGTTAGTAAATCTAAATCAAAACACCACAACCCAAACAAAATAATTTTGTCTCTACTACAACCAAAAAAAATATTACATGTCAACCTCCTACTCCACCAACAAAATTATGCACATGCTTCCAAAATGAAAGGTAGAGTAAAATAAAGAATTTTGGTTCCTTAAAGAACTCTTCAGTGGACCATCGGGGTGTACAAGTGTAAAGAAGCTTACGCTTGTGAATGTATTTAATCGGCTATATCAATGAAAGGTTTCTACCGATTAGCATAGTACTGTTTGATTGTAACTTCTAAGTGAAGTAAAACTAATTCTTTGCAAAGGTTTAGTTATTATATGGCTGCTGTGTTAATGCTCTGGACAGATGTAGGTCCAACACTTGGTATGAAGGTATGATTTTGTATGATCTATTGAAAATAGCTGATAATAAAACTAATTTGCTTTAAACACCCAAAAATGTAAAGTGACCATTCTGTCATATGCAAACACATATTATTCCTCTGTATTTAACCCATTTACCATGTGAAACAGTAGCCAGGAACACAGTGCCTGGGGAGCAGTGTGTGGGGGACGGTACCTTGCTCAGGGGTATCTCAGAGGTGCCACCGGCAGTCTTGGGATTCAAACCCACAACTTTCTGATCACAGGGCAAACACCCTAACCACTAAGCCACCAACTTTGAGTGCTGATGAATTCGCAACTGTTTTCAATTTAAGCTATTGTAACAAAATGTATAAATATTTATGTTTTGGCAAACAAACCTTTTTAAGTGAAAAACAGAGCATTTTGAAAAGTTAATGGCTATAAAAATACATTTTCTGCAAAACGATCCAAGCGCAGAGACTGAGAGAGCAAGTGGAAGTGGGCAAGGTGAAAGTGGTTCTGGGTAGCATCTCTGCCCAGATGTTTGCTCAGCAAACACCTGATGTGTAAGTGGGCATTCCCCCCACTAGGTGAGATAGGGTGGTGGTGGATGGGCAGAGGGGAAGTGGACTACACAGCACTGGTTTGAGGTGGGACACATATACTGTGGGATTAATCCACATGGAAGACAGGAGACAGAGGTTGTAGGTGACTGGGTTCATCCTTAAAGGGTCCCATGTTTTGGGGTATTAGTTTTCAGGAGTCTATCCAGAGGGTTTACCAGCTCTCTGTAGGAAGACATATCATCGTCCACTATGATGACTATCAAGGTGTTATCACTGGAAGAGTTCAGCACCTTGAAAAAGTTCAGTGCCAAACATGGGACCACAGCTGTGATGGAATGGGCAGAGGGTGGAGCAGTCCCACAGGCTTAGCCCTGGGTTCCCTACCACTGGTACACACCTGGCAGGTTGCAATGAATACCCTGACCTCCATGTCCATGCAGAGCCACAAGTAGCACATAAGGAACTGTAAGGTGTGAGCAAGCAGTAACATATGACCCCAGAGGAACACCCTGGGCCAGATGGAAGCAAGGACATAGAATCAACAAGGGGACCGCCTTTAGAGAGGTTGATCCTCAGTTGGCCCTTGGACACTACAAACCCAAAGAAGGTGACAGGCTGAGCATGGAAAACAGACTTCTCTAGTTTCACAAAGAGGCGGTTCTCCAGGAGGAGCTGGAGAACCTGCCACACATGAGCTATGTGTTTGTCTGCCAAGTTATTGTAGGTTAGGATATCATCAAGATAGATGAACACATAGTGACAGAGCCTTCCTCAAAACCTTGCTGATGAATCTCTGGAAGACTGCCAGAGCGTTCTTCAATCCAAAGAGCATCATGAGCTATTCATAATGCCCTGTGATGCTGATGAATGCAGTCTTCCATTCATTGCTTTCGCAAATCCAGATGAGGCTGTAGGCATTGTGCAAGTCCAGCTTGGTGAAAAAACAGCTCTTTTGGAGCGCCTCAAAGGCCAAGGTCCTGAGGGGGAGGGGATGGCAGTCTATAATGTTATTTTATTGAGGCCCTAAGGATCTATACAGGGGCAAAGGCAACCATCTTTCTTACCCACAAAGAAGAATTCTGCCTCTGCTGGTGAGGTTGAGGTCCTTTTTTTAGAAAAAGGACCAAAGCGCAAACACCAAGAGTGTGAGTGGAATTTTAGCACAAGCAGTAAAACTAAAACCCACGGTCGGCAGCGGCGTGCGAACCCATGCAGCTGGTGTGTTGGGCAAGTATTCTACCACTAAGCCAAATTACAGGCAGAAGAAGAGAAGAAAAGAAATCAGGAAATGACTGCCAGGAGGGACAGGCTGGCAAGTCTGGAAGGAGGTGAACAGATATAGTGCCTCAAACAGAAAGAAAAATGTAACAACAGACGCGTTCGCCTGACTGATAGTGTTCTGAGCTCCACCTTACTCTTTCTAACAAAAGCACAAAGCTGATGTTCTACTGATTTCTGTGATGATTAAGGTTTGTGGTAGGGTTTCTACTCAAATGCTTTGTTTATTAAAACTTTTGATACTTGTATAACATTTTTGCAGGCTTTCCACATTATTGAGCCTTTCTTCTTCTGCTCGGATGCTGTCCTGGCCTGTGCCATAGGGATGCATGGAACCTGTATCTACACACACATAATGCCAGACGTGTTTGCACATACATTTTGATCTGGTTCATATGGAAATTTAGCAGCAAAAACAACCTCTTTTGAAGTCTTTGTGATGATGCTGACATGAATCCACTTATCCTGCCCTTAGCCCTGATTTCACGCTGAAATTATAAGGACTGTTTCAGCCCAAGCTGCTTCTAACTTGTAGCACAATACAGACCAGCCACTCAGAACAAGGTCATTTACATACATCCACCTTAAACAAAATAGACTGTTTAATTTTAAGGAATAAACAAAAGTGAGGAAATGGTCATGTAAAAATGAACTGTTTGTAGTGTGTGAAACCATGTATGGACAAAAAAAACAATATGCAAGAAAACTAGCTTTTTAAAAGACTCTTCACACTCACATCTCATTTACAAAAATGTTTCTTTGTAGAACAATTTATTCAAAGGTTCTTTCGGGAACAAAGAGTCAAAATGTTGTTGCAGCAAAGAACTATTTTTAGTGCCTTTATTTTTAAAGTAGATGTAGAAAATGTAAAAGATCTTGAAATTCTTGGACATTTTGAGGAAACAGAAGACCATTATACTGGACACAGGTGGATTACTATTGAAATAGGAGAACAGTAGGCTTGGTGAAAGTTGAGGGGAGGTGGCCAAGTGACATTAATGAGGTTTTTAAAACCTGGCTCTCTCACTGGGGCCATTTTTACAAACACTCCCTAAATCCCCGGCTCTAAAAAAGGCCTGCAGCTCAGTTAGCGCTACGTCAATCAGCACTCGCTGCCGTATGAAGTCATCGCAATTGTGTAAGTTCTGCTCTCAATGAGCCTCTTTGTTTAGGACAGAGGGACCCCCTAAATTAATTGGATCAATGATTAAGCAGTGGGCATTGCACTCCGGTGGGCAGAGACAATAGCCAGGCAGAGGGAGCGGGCGAGCATTGACGTTTGAATCAGAGCGATAAGAATAAGGTACGGACTGTGTGTGCGGTCCTCATTCAGAAGCAGATTTACACCCTCAAACAAAACGACTGATATAGATTTGAGAAAATAACAGTATGTGGGGTCTCTCCACGATGAAGTGGTGGCCTCTTTTTCTTTTCTTTTCTTTTTATTTCCAAAGAGCTCTGCCTGTGCATTGAGGAGAGATGAATTTGAAGGGAATAAATAATGTTCTATCTCTTTCTACTTCTCGTTCTGTCTCTTTCCCTCTTGCCCCCTCTTTCTGTCTCTCTTTGTTTCTGTCTTTCTCACTTTCCCTCTCTCTGTGTGAGTCTTTCTCTCTCTCGATTTAGTACCAACTGCCTTTAACATTGTGTCAAAATCTCATGATGAATGGACCAGTCCAGAAGTGGTCCCAAATGACCTTTTGTTTAAAAAAAAAAAACTATTACATTAATGCACATTGATAATCTAAATCATTAAAGCCACTGGCAGGTGGAGTAATAACACTGATAATCTCACAGTGGCATCTGTCGAGGAGTGAGGTTAGGAGCAGGAGAACAGTCTTGAAGCTGATGTGTTGGAAGAGCAAATTGAAGAGCAAATTTCCAAACCTCACTCAGTCCAAAAGCATTTTTTTACTGGTTTTACCTGTTGGAAAGCAGTTCTTACAGGAAATGTTTTTTTTTTTATTGAAATTTTACAGTTACTTGTCATTTTCCTGCACATTTTAGTATGCGCAAATTTGTTTAACATGACACAGCATAGAGTCAGTGACAGCTAACTGCATGAAAATTGTAAACATACTTCTGTCTACCTGTCTACTTCTGTGTATTATGCAAGGACTGAGTGAGTTCAGGTCGGTTATACTATTGCACACAATAGTAGTGTTACCTAAAAATCACAAAAAATGGACTGAGTGAGTTTTGGAAATTTGCTCTTCAAATGTGGTGGCAAGACGACTGGGTCAGAGTGTCTCTAAATGGTTTTGTATCTGTATGTAGGTAGTGGGTAATACCTACCAAAAGTGGCCCAAGAAAAGTCAACTGGTGAATCGGTGACGGGTGTCTATGCACATGGGGAGCGAAGGTTACTGTTGTAGCACAAATCTGTGAAAAAGTGAATGCTGGCTATGACAGAGAGTTGGGAGAACACATTACATCATAGCTTGCTCCTTGTAGGGCTGCATGGGTTTTTTTTTTTTTCGTGGATTTATTCAGGGGTTGCATGACTACTCCTTTATGTTAAACAAGTAGTGACTTGTCATCAAAAATAATTTAAAACAAATAATAAAAATGATTATTATTATAATAATGATTAAAAGGTATGTTTTTTGATAGTGACATCGATAGGTTCTGCTCCACTACAGCTCTCAGAATCCCACGTCTCACAGACAATTTTGACTCTGTCCATTCTTCCATGCACTGGTTTTCTCAGTCTACATAAGAATATGCTATGAGGTTATTCCTGAATTTTGTTAAGTAGCAGAGGTCTCAAATGATATGACTTCAACTGGATGTAAATTTGATGATTTGAGCTTCAACTTGACTTTTAACATCAACACCAGTGACTTGGGTTGAGGCCCAAACCATCACACTAAAATAGTACACGACCAAAAGAAGCGCATTCAGTAGTGTAGGATGTAAAGTAATTGTATGGTTTCCGCAGCAGTTGCAGACTTCGCCTGGAGACTTAATCTAAAATAATCACAATAAGCATTGGCATCAGGGGCAATAAGTTTTATTCAATTTACTGAACTGGTTCTTTCATTCAGCTATTCAAACTAGTAAAAAATGGTTGTGCCTTGTACATGCTTATTTTATTTGAGACAAATGTGTGTAACCAAGTTTCCCTCTATGAGCCAAAAAACAGCAAATTTCAGAGAGAGAGTGTGCGTGAGAGCGAGAAAGAGAGTTTGTGTGTGTGTGTGTGTGTTTCTGTGTGTGTGTGTGTGTGTGTGTGTGTGTGTCCGGGTTTGTCTTGCACTCAGGATAGAAGTATGCCCTTCACTGTCAAGCCTTGTCTTAGCTATAGCATTGCCCTTTCCCCAGTGCTCTTTACAGGACTTTGGCAGATGCCCAGTGTGGTAGCACATTAATGGGCAGAAGACACACACATTGGCGCGCACACACACACACACACACACGCACTCACCTGTCTCCGCACTGCAGAATGGATCTTGGGGCTGTCTCTTGCGTGGCTTCCTGTCCGCTCTGCTGATGAAGGCCCTTTGTTGGCTTGTCTGCAGATCCTCAAAGCTTGGACAGCTTGAGCTGTCGTCCCTGTTCCAGGCCCAACGTGCCTCTAATCCAGTTCAGCACAGCCACCTGAGGCCACCCACAAAGACTGCATGTGCCTCAGATCATTCCACTTCTTTCTTGTCGTTTTTCCAAGAGTTGCAGAACATGTCCTCTGAGATTACATCGAATGTGGAAAATGACTTTCATTAAATTGTCACAGTGACCCATCCAGTAATCTCTGGGCTGCTGCCATCATTCGCTGCCTGTGATATCTGTGTGTACCATTATGCTGTCTAGGTGACTATATGACATTGGACAGTCAAGGTGTTTTTGATTGGCTGCATGTTCAGAGTAAAGGCAGGGGCAGTGAAATGTTGTTAACTCCGCCTTTTCTGGGCTTTGCAGTTGAAACAGAGTTTGTAATCAGTTGATATAGGTTCTGGGTGTAAAATAGACTTAAACAGGGAGATCATTTTTATTTAAGATCGAAAGAAATTACATTACAGTTTGAGAGAAGTAATTAGTCATTTGTAGTGTATTACATCTTTATTTGTTGTCAAGGAATCTCAAGTAGATAACCTCAAGTATCCTTCGTTTCTGACCTTTATTGTCTGGAAAGTGGCTGCTTAATGTAGAGTGTACACAGTATGTCATATAATGATGCATAAACTATTATATTTGAGATTAATTTAGTACTTGACTTGGTTTGAGGCAGAGTCTGGTGACCTAAGCATGCAATTTATATGATGCAAATTGGTAGGGTTATAGCTCTACCCTTGTTTGCCAGCTCTCGTGTTTTTGGAGCTTTTCGAAAGCCATCAGGTTGTAAAGGAAACTCACAGAAGAGAAATGCCAACCAAACTACACAAAACATGCAATCAACTATTTTTAGTCTTTCTGCATGAATACATCTGATGAGGTCATTCTGTAGCCTATTGAAAGGATGCTGGCTGTTTCAGGCAGGGCCACCTTTTTTAAGGCACTAGCACGAGAGAGTGTGTGAGTGATGTGTGGAAAGCTGGAGCATCTGGTTTTTCTCTCTCTCTCTTGCTCTCTCTCTTTCTATCTCTGATCACTCTGAAACCATTTCATCTGACTGGTGAAAGCCGCTTGTGAAAGCCACTGACCTGTTCAGGTTTAATTTGTAGGTCATGTTCTATTCTCCTATAAAAAATGTATGGCCTGTGATATGAAAGACTTTATCTTATAAGTAGCAGTGCATGTAAGCAACATTCGCATTACTACTGGTAGTTGGTTCTCATATTTAGTTCATTCATGCTGTAGCCAGATATACAGCATTCTGTCCACAATGAGCAGTGCTGACCCTGTAACCTCTCCAGTGGACTGGTGTTGAAATGTCCAGGAAATGGCTCCAGGCTGTTTTAGGAATTTTATGAAATTAAGAATAGAACAGAGCACATTGAACAAGCATAAATAGGGATAAAATCTTAGTTCGTTTAAGGTAAGCTGTGCAAATCAGATTTTTCATCAAGCTATTTCCTCGATAGCTGGAGAGTTACTGTTAACTTTACCCTGATTTTGCCAGGGTTTTGAACGCTCACTCGGCTCGTGTTGACTGACAGCATCCCCTGCCCACGGAAGCCCAGGGCTGGGAACGAGAGGAAGAATGCCACTGAAAGAGGTTGGCCTGTGTTGGATTGTTCCTTGTGACATTGAGGCCAACAGGAACAGGAAGGAAGCGGTGATGGGAGGGGGTTTTATATTAGCTGCCTTCGGAGGAAATGTGACGATGGGGCATGGCGTTGGCGGAACTGTTCTCACCAACCCAAAGAGAAGGAATTTTAGGATTTATATGCCAGTCACTGTGAGAAAAACTTGCATGAGGCTGATGTACAAATTGTGGACAAATAGAATTATGGTGCAGGAGTCCCGCACCTGCGTTTTCTCAAAGAGTCAATATTAAAACATTAACTCAGTGACACACAATCAGATGGTAATCATGCGGAAAGTGAGTGAAATCGTGAGAGGTTTTGGATTTACCAGCTGGTTAGGAGAGTTTGGAAAAAAACCCAATATTAATCTGGATCAGATGTGCCAGGTGCAAGATGGTACATTGTAAAGAAAACCTCTGTCTTGTGTGTTTTTCCTTTGGCTTTGGTTGGTGTTAATTATCGTTGGTTGATGAAAGTCCATTTCTTATATATTTATATGCAGCTACAGGTTAGAGAAAAACTGACTTTGGTCAATTTGAATTTACACTGCTTCACCTGTGAGGACCTACAAAAAGACCGAAGCTAACAAGTAAAATAAGCTCAGATTCACCCAAACGTGATGCTAACTTGATGCTAATTGTTGTTGGTTAGCTCAAGCAGACTTTTTAATGTGTTTTCTGATATTGTATGACATACCGATGTCCTAACAAAGGACGGAAATACCAGCAAAGCAGGTGAGTAAAGCTGGGACATGGCAAAAATAAAGTACCACAATATTTCAATAGTTTGTTCACAATATGACTTAAATGCAATGATTTAGCCACCCATTGACATTTTAGCTTAGAATTAAGTGAAAACAAGTTAATAAAGTATCTGAATAAAACAACAATTTTTAATTCACGATTACCATGTATTTTCTGAAATTAATATAATGATGCAACCTAAACAAAAGTAGAAGGTTACATGTTCAGTCAGTTCACAAGTGTTTTTTTTTCCAGAGCTTGTTTGACTTGTTGGCCTTAATTCAAATTCTAGTGTAGACAACAGAGTATAATATATCAAATGACCTTTATACCTCTCAGGGTACTGTCCTTACACTCAGCAGCCATGGGCTCATGGGTTCACTGACAGAAGACCTGAAACTCAAGATCATTGACTCTCATGAAGTAAGGGGGAGGCCATAACTGACACCTAACACTCCCTGCTTGCAGTTTTCATGTCATTAAGAAAATGACTGGGGAAATGTATACCGCAAAGAAAAGCCTCCACATTACTGGCAAGGAACAACAGAATAGTGAAGCTCTCACCAAAAAAAACATTTGGAGGAAAAAGACTTCAAATACTGATGATATTCTGACTCTGACCATATATGACTTACAGTGAGAAACATAAGTATTTGAACACCCTGCGATTTTGCAAGTTCTCCCACTTAGAAATCATGGAGGGGTCTGAAATTCACATTATAGGTGCATTCCCACTGTGAGAGACAGAATGTAAAAAAAATCAGGAAATCACATTGTATGGTTTATAAAGAATTGATTTGTTTTGCACTGCTGCACATAAGTATTTGAACACCTGACAAAATCAGTGTTAATATTTGGTACAGAAGCCTTTGTTTGCAATTACAGAGGT
>JBBIGA010002252.1:0-15861 GCA_037576975.1 Alestes dentex | reverse complement strand
GTTTTAGCTCTCTTCCCTGTATAGTTCTCTCTCTCTCTCTCTCTCTCTCTCTCTCTCTCTCTCTCTCTCTCTCAGTTTATTTACTTTTCTCTCTATCTCTCTCTTGCAGTCTTTCTCTTTTCTTTCTCCCTCTTCTTTCAAGCTTTTTTCACACATCCTCTCTTTTTTATCTCTTTTCCTCTGATCTCTCTTCTCTCTGTATCTCTCTATTTCTCTTCCTCTCATTTCTTTCTCTTTATCACTTTCTCACCCTTTGCTTTTTTCTTCTTCCTCACTTTTTCTTTTCTCTTTCATGCTCTTTAATCTCTCTCTTCACTTTTTTATTCAGTTCTTTTCTTTCTTGACATCTTTTATTCTCCCAATCTTTCCTTTTTCTTACTCTTTCCTTCAGTCTCTCTTTCTCTTTAATTTCATTAGCTTTGCTCTTCACTCTCTCTCTTTCTCTCTGATATGCTCACATCATCAAATCATTGCATGCAATGTGCATCATTTTCTTTAGGCCTCTTGTTCCCACCTGGCCAGCTGTAAAACTAATCACTAAAGACACCAAAATTTGGATCTAAATGTGTACATTTCATGTTTTTATTGTGTGTTGAATTAGAATTGAATTAATTTTATTGAGCCCAGATGACCAAGCTGTTCTTTCACTGAACTCCATGGTTCAGGCTTTTTTTTTTTCTAAAAGTATGTCGTCAGGTGAACACACTGTACTGGCAGGACTGTTGCCTAGTGACTCGTTTCCATGGCTACAACATTAACATAGATTTACACTGATCACCTATAATCTTAAAACCACCTGCTTAATGTTTTTGGTCCCCCTCGTGCCCCCAGAACAGCTCTGACAAGGTGAGGTCTGGACTTCACAAGAACCTCTGAAGGTCTGTGGTTCTGCACCAGCAGATCCTTTAAATCCTGTAAGCTGTGAGGTGATTCCTCCATGGATCAGACTAGCTTGTCTAGAACCTCCCACAGAAGCTCAATCTGAGTGAGATCTGAGGCACCTTGAGCACTTTGAGTTTTCTCAAACCGTTCCTAAACAGTGTTTGCAGTGTGGAGGGGTTCTTCAGCACACTGCCTCCACCACCTCGCCTTCTTCATATACAGCATCCTGGTCCATCTCATCCCCTAGTAAAATGCAGACACATACATACATGGCTGCCCACTTGATGTAGAAGAGAACATGATCCATCAGACCAGCCCACCTTCTTCCATCACTTCATAGTCCAGTTCTGATGTTCACTGTAGGAGCTTTCGGTGATGGCTCTGCTCTCTGACTGAGCTGCAGCTATGCAGCCCCATACACAGCAGGAGGCGCTGTACTGTGCTCTTAGCCTTTTTCTATCAGAGCAGCATGAACTTCTTCAGCAGTTTGTTCTACAGCAGATCTTCTGTGGTATCAGACCAGAAGGACTGGTCTTCATTCCCCACTACAATCAGTGAACCTTGGAGGTCCAGGACCCAGTCTGACCACTGAACTTGTGTTGGAGATGTTTATTCGTCCAGACATAACAAGTTGGTTCTTCTTAATTTTGTTGCTGTTTCATATGAGGGCTACTAAACAGATGTGTCATTTGATCTGTTTCTATGGATATCACCTATTTCAAGGCTTTAGTAAGTCAGTCGGGTTGGTATTTCAGGTAAAAATTCAGTGTGAATGGAAACTGCTGTGAAAGTTGATGAAAGAGCGCGGCGCTGTGCTGCTGCTGACATTAGCAAAACTGCAACTTAAAGCTAATCATTTATTAGCGTGACGCGCTAGTGTGGCAACCAGGCATCACTCATAAACCCGGCAAGGTTTGCCTGCGTCAGCTCCAGAAAAGTGGTTCAGTAGGTTGTCAGCATTAATGATGTCAAAAATAACCTTCAGTTTTCAAAATCACGACAAAACATCCCAAACTTTTTATACATGCAAGATCACCTGCTGTCCAGATCTTAAAAGGGGCTCATCAGAACCTGTGAGATCAGATATGCCCTTTAGAGTGCACTTTTTAATGTTCTGTCCATCCAGAAATGAACTGAAAAGAGGAGGAGACAATATCTGGGGCAGCAGCGTGGTCTTGTGGTTAGGGTGTTAACCCTGCAATCAGTAGGTTGTGGGTTCAAATCCCAGCTGCTAGTGTCATCACTGAGGTACCCTTGAGCAAAGTATCATCCCCACATGCTGCTCCCTGTGTGCCCCTCATTGGTGGTAGCCTGCTAAATGAGTTTACTTTATATATAACACTCCTTATTTCTTCCTATTTTGTTTCTGAAGATCCAGACTTAATTATATATTTAATGTGGTCTTGAGGAACAGTTCTCCAGGCTTCCTGAAGGACTTTCAAAGACTCATTTTCAGTCCAGTCCCTGAACCTGACCAGTTTCAGAGGAATGTCTTTTGTTTGTTAAGACGCACAGTGACCTACGTATGAATCATTCAAGCAGAACAAAGACCATCTAACTTAAGTCCTGAACCAGTGAAGAAACAGGTGCAAATGATTCCAGATGATCAGGTGGTGATCAGTATGCTGGTGGTGCTGAATGCTGAGTGGTTGGACCTCCTATATCTAGGCTCCTTATATCTTTAGTCACTTTGCAGCGTGATGCAGTAAAACTTTTGTTCCCATTTCTTTCATTTAATCTACTCAATATGACAAAGAGGTGAAGGGATATACAGTGGGTCCTTGGGTTACGACACACAACATTTCGAGTTTACAACGCTCACTCCCATAACAACTTCAAAAAAATTGTGCCGTTAGAGTCATACTTACAGACTACGTTAGCGAACAAGTTTGGTTGCACGCGGTGGAAAAATACACAGTAACGTAGCGTATGAGTGAGGGAGTTGCCACCCCCCAGTACAGGACAGTGTATTTCTGTCCTTTTCCTTTTTCTGTGGCTTAGTTGTGTTTTTATGTTCTAGATTATGACTTTACAACAGTTTTAGGATAGGTAAGTGACTAAAGCTAAGGTGTATTTTGACACCAAAATTCGAGGACCCCCTGTATGTATAAGCCAGTGGACCAACATTTACTGAATTGATTTGTACTGTACACTGCAAAAAATAACTAAGAGAATCCAAAATTTTAAAAACTGAAATTTTTATTTCAAGGAAATATATCTTAGTATGGATGTCCAGAGAGCCCAGACTCACGAGTTTTCATGAAGCCATCACGATATACAATCTATTCAAAAACGTGCTGCGATCATGCTTTAGGCCTTTTTTTCGTGCTAGGACAACGCTTCACTACGCTATGTATTTTAATGCGCACTGCGTAACATCACCATTATCAGCGCTAACTGGTGACTGAGGGACTGTAGAGTTTTTCACCTCCTTGCCTCCAGTTCATGCGAAGTTGTCTTCTGTTGTAGCCAATGAATGAACGCTTTTATGCAATATTGTGAAAATATACTACACATTTCCCACTAAAAGTGTAATAATTATGAGTTGATTCCTTATCGTTTTTGTTTGCAAATCGGTTGAAACAGGTTGAAAGGCCGTGAGACGGGGAAAGTCCCTAACTCTAACCCTAATGCTAATCCCAACCCTAACCCTAACCCTAACAGTCACCAGTTACTGCTGATACTGGCGGTGTTACGCACTGGGCATTAAAACACATAGGGTAGTGAAGCTAGCACAAAAAAGGCCTAAAGCGTGATCACAGCATGTTTTTTAATAGATTATATGTCATGATGGCTGCACAAAAAGTCGGGTTGGTCCAGAGGGAGGGGCTTTAGGTGCTCAATCACCTCAGTCACAGTGCCCTTTCTCAACAACCCGTCTCCTCAACAAATTTAATGATCCCCCATTTTGAGCACCTCTAAAGGTCTCCTTGTTTGCCTCATAATAAAACTAAACCTCACACACCGAACAGTTCTCAAAATGTGTAAATCTGTCTGAATCCAATACCTGCTAACGTAACTGAACACAAAATATTTCCAGCATTTCTGTTGTTCCGGTTTATCAGGAAATGTGAAGAACAGTCGGCCTGTAAAAAAAATCTGTAAATCACTCTTTTCCCCTCTAGGACACTCTCTTTATCCCTCTATCTCACTCACACACACTTACAGACACACACATGGACACACGTAAACACATTTTTCCCTCATTCAGTGTCCACCACTGTGCATTTTTGGTGATTTTGTGCGGGGTTTTTTTGTATTTTTTTATTTATTCAGCGGGAGAAAATCCCAGCCTGCTTGTCAGACAGAAGCGAGTGAAAGATAAACGGCCGATGAGGGTGCTCCTGCCTGCCTGGATTTGTTGTGTAAGCCTGCCAGCCGCGGCCAATTGTGTGTGTTTGTGTGTGTGTATGTGTGTGTGCATGAGTGTGTGTGTGTGCGTGTGTTCGCTCTTTTCAGTGGATTTGATTGAGTTTTGTCGGGCTGCAATCACCGCTGCTGCACTCACTCCTCCGCCACTCCACACAAACCTGTATTTTTTTCATGTGTTTCTCTTCGCCCCCTTTGTTGGCCCGACAGAACGCACTGTAGTGGGTTTTTTGAACAGAGAGTCTGGCAGAAAAACATGAGTTTTTAATGAGTCGGCTGAGCTGCTGTGGCTTAAAGTAGGCCAAAGAACTGGGGCCAAACACTTCACAGAGTCGCAGGAAATGAATAGGAGTCCGAAATGCACTTTCTGGCCCAATATCATAACCGATCATATGAAACCTCACTGATCATTTCTTCATATTTTGCTACCAAAGACCCAGACTTTTTAATGTAGTCTTGAGGAACAGTTTGTTAAGCCACACAGTGACTTACGTATGAATAATTCGCGCAAAGCACATCTAATTTAAGGCCTGAACCAATGAAGAAACAGGTGCAGATGATTCCAAATTTTCAGGCGATGATCAGTATACTGGTGGTGCTGAATGCTGAGTGGGCGGAACACCGTTACTTAGACACCTTGTATCTTTAAACACTTTGCAGCCTGTCACAGTAAAACATTTGTTCCCATTACTTTCATTTAATCAACTTAATATGCCAAAGATAAGGCAGTTTGAAAAGCTTGAAACAGTATTTTTGCAAATAAGAGTATGATACAAAGCAAAATATAAAGAATGAGGGGTGGCTCAAGACTTTTGCACATTACAGTGTGATATTTAATGTAAATCAATAGATAGATAGATAGATAGACAGATAGATAGATAGATAGATAGATAGATAGATAGATAGACAGACTGATAGATAGACTGATAGATAGACAAAAAAGGTTTAAAACAGGTTTAAATCAAGT
This sequence comes from Alestes dentex, assembly GCA_037576975.1. Classification (NCBI taxonomy): domain Eukaryota; kingdom Metazoa; phylum Chordata; class Actinopteri; order Characiformes; family Alestidae; genus Alestes; species Alestes dentex. Next base: position 10,643 of record JBBIGA010002252.1, on the reverse strand, counting down.
TTATGCTACAATTTACATAAGAAGAGCGAGGAAAGTTAAAATTACGTTTGTGTACAATTTCATTCTGGATGACAAATGCTACTAATTAATATCATCATTATATTGTTGCGAAACTGGCAGCTTTAAGGTGCCAGTTTCCTTAATTAATAGAAATTATTCCTGTAACTCCCATTTGGCTGTTCTGTGGTTCAGTTTTAGTCCATTCCTTTCAACAAAATGGCCTCAGCTTGCCACAGTTACAACTGCGAACTTCACCTTCTTTAGAAACCAGTCTTGAGTAGGCCTAACTGTCTATTCGGGGTCATCATCTTGTTGAAACATCCATATTCTTTCTCTGAGATTGAGTCCTCCTATAATATCTCCTGCTGCATCACTAAATTCACATCTCCTTTGTTGGTGTGTGATGCTCCTGTACCATGTGCAGAGAAGCAGCTCCAGATCATGATGCTCACACCTTCATACTTCATACCTTCATCACAAGGGCGGGGAGCCCTTGGGTTCAGACCTTCTTTCTACAAACATGATTAAATTTCTGCCAAACAGTTCTAGTTGTGTTCAGTCTGACCAGAGATTGTTGTTCAAGGATAGCTCTGACTGGTCTAGAAGCTCATGTGACTTTAGACTCATCTTTGAGCTTCTTCTTCATATGGAGATGGTTCATGGATGGTTTGTTGTTTATCTGCTGCTCCTGCTCCTCTCAACTCATCCTGCTCTCTAGCAGTAACTGCTGGCTTCTCTCTTACCTTCCTTATCAGTCTGAAAGGAATCCTGCATAGAGCTCCTGTCTCAGGACAATTAGTGTCTTGAGTATTATTGAAACAGTTGTTCTGATGGGCTGTTTAAGATCTTTTTCCATTCTAGTGTTGTTTAATATTGTCATGCCTGAGGAAGCTCCTTCACCTCAACCAGGATCACTGTGTACTCTATTATACATACATGCCTACATTGCCATAGTTTGTTGATGCTTTATGTGTTTCATGTTTACAGTTTACACTTTCTTATACAGTTGAATGGAATTCCTGGAGTGTAATGTAAAGCTTGCTCAACCTAGTAACAGTGGCTATGGCAGAACGCTTTTGTGGGAGCACAGGAAGGTCAAGCCAAGAACCATACGTCCATTCTGGGAAAGCACTTAGGAATTACCTTTATTTTAAGAGTGTAATTAGCCGTCCTGAGCTCATTCTGGATGCAGAGCTGTGGAATAAATAAATACATCTGGGCCACAATACACTGACAGCACAAACAAGCGACTATTAGCCTGTAACGCTGGCGCACCTGCTCGGAGCGAACATCCTGCCAGCAGCCGCTGCCCCGGGCAGCTCCTAATGGTTCCGAGCCTCAGACAAATAATAAAACACTTCCAGTGAATCGGGCACTGCGTGTGGCCCCCTGCAGGTTCCTGTAATGCGATGGGTTAGGACGTGCCACATTTACGGGGAATTAACTTTCAGGAGAGCCTAATCTATTTCTACACCAGCTACAATGAAAGGAGGCGCTTTATATGTGTGTGTGTGTGTGTGTGCGCGTGTGTGTTTGTTCGTGCGTGTGTGTATGTGTGTGTGTGTTTTACCTTAGCAGGCAGTTAGCACGGCTGGCAGTCCACAATGCCTCATTGAAATAGCGGGCCTGAGAGCGGCAGTGGCTTTAAAAGCACTCACTGATTACTCGCATCAATAGGACTATTTGTTGCAGCTCCGGCAGCAACTGCCAAAGCAGATGGGTTATAATTCAGGCTGCTTTAAAATGCCCCAAAATCCTCTAATGATTCCTCAACACGCTCAGAAGCGAAAATGTTAAACGCAGTCCTGCGAGCCTCAGCGCTCCATCACAGGGGAGGAAGGTAGGTCTTCATTGCTCAAACACACTCACACACATAAACAGACGCACACACACACGCATAGCCTTCATGCTGATAAAAAACTAGTCCAGTCGTTCCCTAAAAGCGCAAAAAATATTTCCCATAAGTAATAAGTGAGCAGTTATCACTTCAAACTCTTCAAACTCAGCATTAAATTCACCTCCACTGTCAGCCAGAGTGGCCACTTTGTCATTAAAAACACCTCCCTTATGGCTCATACAGGTGCACTGTTCCACACCGAAGCCCATCTGCTGCTACATAGTTTAGCAGCCCCCCCCCCATTTGTCACTGCACAGGGACCACCGTAAGACCACCACTTTTTTTCCTTGTGGTCCTAAAAATATTCCCCTGTGGTCAGAAAGTGACCTCTGCTGAAGGTCCAGAGGAGCTCAAATAAACTGTACACCATCAGCTACCACAGAGTTATTTCTGATAAAGGAGTGTAGGGACAAGGTAGGTGGACATAATAAAATAAAATGATATTAAATTATTAAATTATAAAATTCAAATATGAAAATTCAAATAATTATTGTGATTAAAAATGTAGTTATTGACACTAAACTGTCCTACTAGTTATGGATGCCTGTGAAAATTAAATGGCCAGTATCATTGAAAATTATTATCGTTGTTGTTATTATTATTGTTATTGTTGTTATTACTATTATTGCTACTATTATTATAAAAGTCAGACATAGAATGTAAGTCAGAGAAGTTTGGCTATATGATACATAATAGCGCACACATGTTGTAAGTGTATCTCAGGAGAAAATAAAAAAATGAAAATTAACAGCGCATATGGGCTCTTTAAGTGAGGGGTAATGCAGGTCAGTGACGTTGAAAATCAACAATGTGAACCATTCAGCTGCATCTTAGATTCACGGTGGCCCTGCTTGTCCTCTGCAGACTTTGTGTGTGAGAAAATGCAGACCGATGCTGATAAGCAGAGCTGTCTTGTTTTGGAATGGGCTGATATTTGTAGAAAATGCTGGGTGAGACATCGAAAGCAAAATGAATCACATCCAGTCCTGAAGTAGCAAACACAGGCACACACACACACACACACTCATACTGTGTGATCATGTTGTGTTTCTTCCTGTGAGGGGGAGTGGAGTGGTTGAGTAGTTGGAGCATGACGGCCTACTTTTAGATCACCTTTGGTAAAACAGCTCGTTTAAAAGCACAGGAATTTTAAAAGGAAAATATGTCAGATCAGTGCCCAGTGATACTCAAGGTTTAACATCGGTATCGGCTGTGACCAATATTAAACGCTTACGTATTATCTGATACAGATAGTAGGTTTAAAAATTGTATTGGCTGATATTCATGGTTTAATATCAATATCAGACCATACGCAACATTTAACATCAGTGTCATGGCGCAGCTGGTGGCCTAATGGTTAGGGCATTGCCCCTGGTTTCAAATCTATGAAACATCTATGCTCAACACTGCTAGTGTCACACTCGAGCAAAGTACCGTCCCTACACACTGGTCCCCGGACGCCCCTCATTGGTGGCATCCCACTGCTTTACTTGGTAATTTGGTTAAATGCAGAGAAAGAATTTCACACTGTGTGGTGTGGTGTGGTGTGGTGTATTCACGTGTGACTATAAGGGGCCACTTTACTTTTACTCAAGGTTTAATATTGTTATCGGATGATAATCAGTGTTGACCAATAATCAGGATTTTTTTTATTGAAATGCTATGCTCAAAGTTTAGTGTCTGTATCAAAAAGTATCAGTATCGGCCAATCCTCAAGTTTAATATTGGTACTGTCTGATACCCAGGGTTTAGTTTTGGTAACCTCTGATACTTTAGCTTTCTTATCAGTACCAGCTGATACTCAAGGTTTAGTATCGGTACTGTGCAAAACTCAAGGTTTAGCACTGGTATTGGATTTCATATTAGAAAAGCGAAAGTACACTCAAGGCTGGTTAAACTATTCTGAGAGAAGTTACACTGGGCTCACTGCAGTTGGCCGGACTGACTTTACTCAGTAGAAACACATGGACGGAGATTAAAGTCCTTGGGCTAGACTCCTAACACTGCATTCACTTCGGTACCATCACTCTGAATGCATAAAAGCATATGGTTGCTGTCAGTACAAATGACAAATTTGTATGTCCATTTTGTCTGTTTTTATATCTGAAAGCATCAACAGCTCTGTATGCTGTGTGAACACATTGCGATAATCTGACCAATAGAAATGATCCAAAATTGCGTGGAAATCAGTCTTTTTACATGTCTTTTCATTATAAGTTAAAAAGGTCTGTTTCTGAGATTACAGCAAAGTAATGTACGAAGAGTTTCAATAAAACAACCACATTTAAAGCAATCGTTTTGTCAAAAATCCAATCTACTTGTCATGACAATTAGCTGACACACACTGTTACCTGTCCTAAATGAACAAAGTTCTGATTCTACTACTTTATCTATACTTCAGTGCATGTTTATAGGTAAAGAAACCACATAACTGTGCCAGAAACCACATAAGTGAGTCGATCAGAGATCACACCACCACATAGCATCCATTACTTGTTAGCTATTTTAGCCTTGTAGTTCCAGTGCTAAAGCTAAAAACTTCAGATTGACTAAATTTGGTGGGGTGAGGATTTTTGGCAAAACAGTTGCTTTAAGCCTGGCAGCGAGTAGCCAAGAGCTTCTGAAAGGTAATGCTTACCTTCGTTGAGGCCCATATGAATGCTCCAGTAGCTCTGCAGGCATTGCAGCTCCTTCTTCATGCCCCTCTTGCAGCGGCAGTCATACAGCGGGCTGTCCTGAAGAACCTCCAGCGCTGCTTGGCACTCCTTATTGGCCAGCATGGTGGTCCTGTCTCGGCCCACCAGGCACTGGCGCATGATGCGGAAGCGCGAGCTGCACTGTTGATTCTGGTTGCACATCTCGTTCGCCCGCAGGCAGTCCATCGGCGCCCTCCAGCCGTGAGTGCCCAGTCCAGACAGGCTGGAGGAGCTGACCATTGAGCACACCACATCATCTGGAGGAAGACAGAAGAGTTAGACTGGGGATGGCACTGAGGGGAGGCAATTAAAAACATATTTTCAATTTAACATGTTTAGCAGGCATCCAAATGCAGGCAGGTATAAATGCAGGTGTAGCTTAACAACAGACAGTTGTACCATTGGAATGGGTTGCACAATTTAAACATTCGGGTGGAAAATAGCACCAAGTAAAATATTAAGAAATCAAGGGTGGCTCAAGACATTGGCACAGTACCGAATTTGTCTGTTACAATTTACATGTTGTTTACTATTATTATTAGGTATATTTAGGTGTTTTTTTCAACATTGGAGCTTTGAGACTAGTGTGATCAGAGTCTATGTCACTAAAAACTATTTTAAGTGATGTGCATTTCTTTTATTATTTTTTTATGAGCCCCGCTGGTGATTTCTATTCTTAAAATAAATCAAGGCCACAAAAAATAATGATCTCATTCCCATGTTTTACTTCAGGCATGGCCATACTTTGCTTATCTTTTAATAAGTCTTAAAGTCTTAACTATAATTACTTAATAATCTTGTTCCCACACTTTAGTCATGGTCACGCGACTCTGGTAGGTTTTTTAGGGAGCTAAAGGTTCTTCTACGGCACTGGAGAACTTCTATAGGGGTCTCATTCTCTGACTTTATGATGATTCAATTCAGTTGCAACACTTTAGGAAATCCCCTTGAAATATTACATTTCAGCATGGTTCAATCCATGTGATCATTTTTTTAATGGAATTTTAAAGTTAGAAATCAAAAATTTAAGTGGCGGAACAATTAACTCACTACACTCACAAGTGCCAGTAGACACATACAGTTTTTTGATGGGTTTCTACTTCAGTTTACCAATTAGTTAGCTTGCTGCATCTCTCTCTTAATGAACCAAAAATTAATTGTATTCATTATTAAATTGACCAAATTAGCTCATTAGCTAACTAAAAGCTAATGAAAAAGTGTCTTCAGTGTAAACAACACCTACAATGCAAACTTTAAACAATGAATTTACTTTTTAAAAACAAGTTTCAAAGCCAAATGCTGCACTTTTAAATTAAGTCTACAAATCAATTTTAGTGAACACTTTCAAATAGTACATAGACTCTAAAGGATATACATATCTAAGTAATAGTTTGCTTGTACTCCATTCTGACCTTCTAAAATCAATACAGATGAAGCACCACCTTCAAATCAATGTATCACGATGCCCCTAATGAAGCCAAACAGTTTTTTTTCAGCATAAGCTCTTAATATCTATTGCTGGAAGTGGGTAGAAAACCTAAAACATTCTTTTGAAGTACTGCAGTGGAACCACATAGTCCATCAGTACAGAAACTACGAAGCCCTGCCTCTTAATCCAATTTTCCATTCCACCTGAAGTAGTACAGTCTGAATGTAACAGGCATCCAATTTAAGGTGGAACGGATATGCAATGGCACCTACTCTTCTGTTCAGATGTTGTAACATTGCTGTGAGGATTTGGTTGAATTCAGAACATTAGTGAGGTAGTATGCTAATATTGTAACATTGCTGTGAGGATTTGATTGCATTCAGAGCATTACTGAGGTTGGAACATTGCTGTAAGGGTTTGATTGTAGGCTTGAGAGCATTATTGAGGTCAGGTACTGATGTTGGAACATTGCTGTGAGGATTTGATTACAGCCCTGACAGCATTAGCGAGATCAGGTACTGTTGCTGGAGGATCATATTCTGGATCACAAACTCCATTCCAGCTGATCCCAGAGGTTCTGGATGGAGTTCCATCACTCCAGAGACTCTACAGGGGGTTTATAACACTTTAGGCCACCAGGATGGCTCAGAATCTGATGCATTTCTATGGAGATTATACAAGATGAGATTAATCTGCCCTCACTCTTCAGCAGCTCTGTCTTCAGAGCAGTGAGATGATTAACAAAAGCGACATCTATTGGTGGGTCTGGGAACTGAGGCATTAAATCACAGCGCTCCTGATAACTGCAAGTGACTGCTGGAAGTAGTTTTCTCACTCCATAGATGCCCAGCCGTGATTCGAACTCGTCTGGAAGGAAAACAGGGACGTCGCGCACTGAGAGCGGAACGCTGAGCTGTGTGTAACGATTCCACGGCAACCACAGGAGGAACGCGGGTCTCACGCTTCAACAGCTCACTCAGCAGCTGGAGTTGCATTTCTGATCCAGAACTGATTCTCCAACTAATGCTCTGAATGCAATCAAATCCTCACAGCAATGTTTCAACCTGTCTAATGCTCTGGATGCAATCAAATCATCACAGCGATGTTTCAACCTTACTAATGCTCTGGATGCAAACAAATCAACCACAACAATGTTTCAACCTCACTAATGCTCTGAGTGCAATCAAATCCTTACAGCCATGTTCCAACCTCCCTAAAGCAATCTGAATGCCATCACATCATCACAGCAGTGTTTCAACATCACTAATGGTCTGAATGCAATCAAATTCTCACAGCAATGTTTCAACATCAGTACCTGACTTCACTTAGGGTCTGAATGCAATCAAATCCTCACAGCACTGTTCCAACTTCACTAATACTCTGAATGCAATAAAATCCTCACATCAATGTTCCAACATCATTACCTGACCTCACTAATACACTGAATGCAATAAAATCTTCGCAGAAATGTTCCAACCTCAGTAATGCTCTGCTTGCAATCAAATGTTCGCAGCCATTGTTCTTTTTTTCGACCCTAAAGCCGTGGAGTATCCCAAAAGTCATATTTCTTTTATTACAGAGCAGCTGTGCATACTTTTACTTGTCTTGGTTCTCCTCAGTTCTCAGAGGAGCAACATCATGAACATCAACCCACAAAAGCACCAGTTTTATTACTTTTTAATAATTTAATTTTTGAGGGACATTTTTGGAGCCTCTACTCACCCAGCAGGAGGAGGACACTCAGAGCATTGAGCAAAATCATGTTAAAAAAATCCCTCTGAGCTCCGCTTTGAGGTGCCGCGATCTCCAGACGTGGAGAAGATCTTCCCCCGAACTGCTCACTTTCAGATCTCCAGTCTCAGAGTGGCTTTGGAAGGGACGCAGCCTTCAGCCCTGCGGTCCATCTCCTCACACACACTCACACACACACAACGCACACACACAGACAAACGTACAATCCAACGGAGCTTCCACTTCAAATCCAAAGAGCTGAATCAGTGGAAAGAACCTGCAAGAACAATCATGCATGTGGTCTCCAGCAGAGCATCCTCTCCATCAGACCTTTATCTCCAAGCATGTGCCCCTCTGACTCCACACTTCTTTTATTCTACAGAAACAATTTTGGGCTGTTTTCATCCCCCCAAAAAATCCCTCCGCAACTTCAGACCCCTATGTTCCTCAGATTCTCCAGGGATAAGAGCCAGACCCTGCAGAAGCGTGTGCTGATGTTCTCCTCAGCTCTACAGAGAGAGTGTGTGTGTGAGTGTGTGTGCGCGTTTCTTCTTCCAGGCAGATTAAAACGGTCCAGTTCACTCTAACGGTGCTCGTCTGCCCCTTTGCTGCGTCCGCTCTGCGCGGTTTGGACGGGAGGGGATGAAAGAGAGAGAAAGCTCTCGCCTCCTCCCTCTTCTCCTCCTCTTTTCCTCTCTCCTCTTCTCTTCGTTCCTGTGTGTCTGATCCCCCTCCTCTCCAGCCTCCCGCTGGTTGTGTGACGGTGGCTGGTCTCTGTGATTCAAATCTGCTGACCAGAGTCTCTGACCTCGCCTTCACTGTTCACTCACACTAACACTAACACCAACACCCCAACGCCCCCCCCCCCCTTTTTCAGACACACTCTCACTGATCACCGGCACTTAATTCACCACCCACTGTTTTTATAGAGTTTAATTCTACACAGACTTAACACTAACACCTCCTCCTCTTCAGGCACACTCTCACTGATCACACAGACACTTAATTCTACACAGACTGCTCATATTCATTTAATTATACACAGTCTTTATACAGTTTAATTCTAAACTGACCAATCACACAGGCATTTCATTCTACACAGACTGACCATACTGGTATTTAATTCTACAGACAGCCTGTCTTTATAGTTTTCAATTCTCAGTTATTTGCCCATTCTACACAGTCTGTCTCTATAGAGTCTTATTCTGCACAGAATGCTTGTACGCCATTCAATGCTACACAGACAGTTTGTCTTTAATTCTACACAGAGTCTGGTGTTATAGTGTTTAGTTCTGCACTGACTACCCATACAGTTATTTAATTTTGCACTGATAGTGTGTCTTTTAATTCTACGCAAAGTACTTGTACACTCATTTACTTTTACACAGACGGTCTGCTATTACAGTGTTTTAATTCAACACAAAAAGTGATTATTTATTCAGTTAAACCTACACAAACAAACATACAGCATGTCCAGTCTTTTAATTGTACACAGGCAGTTTTTTCAGTGTTTCATTCTACACAAGACTGGTTCAGTTAATTTTACAAAAAAGACTGCAAAGACAGTCATTTGTACACATTCTGCTTGTCTAGTCATCTAATTCTGTACAAACATGAAGTCTGTCTTTATAGTGTTTAATTCTGCACAAACAGACTGCTTGCAACAGCTGTTTAATTTTACACAAGATTCAACAATATTTAACACTACACAGAGTGGTTATACAATCAGTTAATTCTACATCAGACGTCTTAAATATTTAATTCTACATAAACAGTCTGTCTTTTAGTGATTAAGTGTTTTTTTAGTGTTTAATTCTACACAGAGTGGATATATATTCGGCTAATTCTACAAAATCAGACTGGTGGGTTTTTTTATTTGACTGCTTGAATGGTCATTTAATTCAACACAAACAGACTGCTCATACAGACTGCTCATTCTACACAAAAGAGTCCTCGTACAGTCATCTGATTCCACATAAACACACGCACACATTTAATTTTACACAGTCAATTAATTCTACACAAACTGAGTGCTCATACAGTTGTTTAATTTACCTGTCTGAGTACACAGTTCTACATGTTTTAAAATATTAATTATATAATTATTTTAAAAGATGTTTATATATGAAGGGCTCCGTCACATTACAGACTCTCAGGAATATCCTGCTGTTAAAGGTCTTTTGATATCTGTTGCAATAAAATTTTTAATTCTACACTAACAAACAACATGTATACCCTTTAATTTTATGTAAACTATAAGCTTATTTCAGAATCAGAATCAAAATTGTGTTGTATTGGCATATTTTTTTACAGAACTACATTTGAGGAATTGTCTGTAATGGTGCAACAAAAATATGATAATTTAAGCAAATCTAACATGAGTCTAAATAAACAAACTGTAAATATAAAAAACAAACTACAAATGTAGACCGTGTATTTAAAGAAATGCATGAATTCCCTAATTAATTTGTTTCAAATGAAATGCTTCCATGATGCCATGTGTGTAATGCAGCAGCACGAGTGTGTGTGTGTGTGTGTGTGTGTGTGTGTGTGTGTGCATGCATGTGCAGTTCATTCAATATGCATCTCCATGGAATAGAGTTTGCAACCAAATTAATTCCCGCCCCGTGGCCTGTGGATCGATGGGCTCCGAGTAGATTCCGGCCCTTAAGGGTAATTGCAGTGTGTTGCTCAATAGATTTGATTTGATTGCGACTGACTGTCACAAGTATTATGTCACTCCACTAAAGCACTGCAGATCATTTCCATTGATGATCTCCCACCAGCCAAACATCTCTCAGCTCTGTTCATTCAGGGGAGTGTGTGTGTGTGTGTGTGTGTGTGTGTGTGTGTGTGTGTGTGTGTGTGTGTGTGTGTGTGTGTGTGTGTG
>JBBIGA010002233.1:0-15863 GCA_037576975.1 Alestes dentex | reverse complement strand
TTGATTTTGTGATTCTCAATTTGATTTTGTGCTTCTTAATTTGATTTTGTGATTCTCCATTTGTTTTTGTGCTTCTCCATTTTGTTTTGGTGATTCTTAATTTGTTTTTATGCTTCTCAATTTTGGTTTTGTGCTTCTTAATTTGTTTTTGTGATTCTTAATTTGTTTTTATGCTTCTCCAATTTTGTTTTTGTGCTTCATAAATTTGATTTTGTGCCTCCTGCTTGGTTGGAACGAAAACCTGCACCCACAGTGGCCCTTTCTGGACAGGTTTGACACCCCTAGTTAATGAGAATGTCTTAATGCAGTTACAAAAATAACTGAATAAAGAAAAAGAAAGAGAGAGGAAGGGCAGCAATGTATGGTCAAGATTCTTCATATTTAGTCAAGGGTTGCCATGGCAATATGGAGCCTACAGGCAAATAAGGGAGAGTTGAAGAAGAGACAAGACAGTGGCTTTGGTGAAAATCACTCATATAAATACAGCACAGTGATTCTATCAGCTAACTTCAGAGGGTCTCATCATTAGGTGACTCTCCATATGGAAGTACTTTACACAGCTGAACTTTCTTTGAGGTAGGCCATGGTAAAGGAAGGAGGACCAGATGGTCCTGGACAGAGCAGAAAGAGCTGGAGCTGGATGGAGAGAATATCCTTGATTTAATGAGAAACTTCTCAGTGGAGTAATGCTTTATAACTAAAGATTATGTAAAAACCAAAGCAAAAAATATAGCATTTTTAACATTTTAACAACTTTTTCTCATTTGAATACATCATTTCTATTTATTTGCTGAGTTTTGCATAATGTAAAATAACAAATCATAGAATAAATACAACAGCTTTTGCAAAAACACTTTGTATTGATTTTTTTCTTTATGTGTTAAATTAAGCAATTAAACAGTAAATGTGTTTTCCAATGTGCAGAGGTGTGCTCTGTAGGATGTTTATGTAGTTTCCCTTAGAAATTTTTCTGGCCCAAACTTTTGCATTCAACTTTAATGTCAAGTCTTTTACTGACAAAGCTTCTCTAGAGTGCTGATCTGATCCTGTCAGTAAGATCATCATACGTCAATTTAACCCATTCACCAAGGTTAAGTTTGATTAAACAGATTAAACAAAGGAATCACTTTCAAATAGCTAGTAAACAAACAAATGGAAATTGAATTATCTATCTGTATAGTAATGGACCAAAAACTCTTATTGCAGGAACAAAAATGTAATGTCACTGTGAATTAATGTAACAAGTTTTTTCCTAAGTCATTTGGGATAAAATGTATTGGTCACATGGTGCAATACATTCTGGTGGTTAGGGAGTTGGCCTTGTGATCAGAAGGTTGTAGGTTTGAATCCCAGGACTGCTAGTGGCACCTCTGAGGTACCCTTGAACAAGGTATCATCCCCGGGCGCTGTATTCCTGGCTGCCTGCTGCTTCGGGTTAAATTGACGTATGATGATCTTACTGACAGGAACAGATCAGCACTCTAGAGAAGCTTTGTCAGTAAAAGACTTGACATTAGAGTTCAGCTCCAACACCTTTTAGCCTTTTCCATGCTATAATACAATAGTTTTCAGTGAATAAAAGGCTTTTAGATTTGATTTGATTTGAGTCCAGTGTGTTAAATTATAGGCCAAGCAGGCGAGGAGGCTCACATGACAGCCCACAACACAGGGGGTACGTTGTTCACTCAGATCTTATGATCTGATATTTGATATTGGCTATGTTATCATTATCAGCTGACCATGCACATTCTGTACTAATCTGCTGTTTGGCCTAGTAAATGAGGTATGCTCTGCCTGGTGAACACAGCGCTTGGAGCAGTAACTGGGTGGTCTAAACACTGGAGGGTTCATGCAACCTGTATGTGCATAACAAGATGTAATTTATCTCAGTACTGATGACAGGAAAAAATGAATGCTGTTTAAATCCTAAGGGGTGTTCAAAACAAGAGGTAAAAACTTATTTTACTGAACAGTCTTAACTATAAAGGAGCAGGTCTACAAAGGTCCAGTTTACACAGTTCAACCCTTACCCTAGATGTAGCTGATCAGCTAAATTTAGAAAATTTAACACTGAACCACCCCAAGGTCTGCAAAAAAAGTAACTTTATCACTTTAGTGCAAGTTAACATAAGAGTTTATTTTAAGTCATATTGCATCACATTTATTGGTCCATTTAACACGGAAGCAGCAGCTGGGAATTTTAAAAAAGCTAAAAAAAATCACTTGTTTAGATCAGAATGAAGAATAAATGTGAATGAATATCTGAACTGCTTTACATTTGTATTGTCCCATATATACCTCCAGTGCTTATCCATATACCTCTCTGATATTTTTTAACTATAACACCAAAATTTGTGCTCAGTGCAATGGTTGTAACTACAAGTAATGCAACAGGGCAACTGCACAGAGGCAAGCTGTGACAGGACCCCTTTTATCGCTACTTATGCACTTTTTGACCTACGAGTCATGGGGATCTTTGACAGCTTAATCATTTGCTTAAACAATAATCCTGCAGAAGGGCAATAACTTGTTTGAGACAACAGCTACACTCCAGAATCTTCCCAAACTATACCTGTTTTATGTGAAGTTTAGAGTGAAAAAATAACACCGAACTGTTAATGAATTAACTGAGTGTTATTGCCAGTCATCTCTTGTCGTATAAGGGATGTTTTGGATCAGTGTCACGGGCTGCGTGCTCAGGGAGTGAGGTGAGGCGCAAAACGCAGGTTCCATTGATGGATTTTATTTACAAAAACACAGACTATACACATAACAAAACAAAGAGGCACGAGGGCCTTTAAACACAAAGTATACATAAAACAAGGACACAAGAGGAACAGGTAGCGTGAGGGTAATTGCGAGGGATGACCAGCAAATGAATACACAACTCTTGGAATTTAAATACCAAACCTACACAGAACATAAACCAGTCATTTAACATAATCACTTACTGAAACACAGGACAGCTGACACAGTGACTAAGGACACAAACATACACCCCTGTCAAAATAAGAGTCCCATAAAACGTAAAACAATAGTGGCCTATACCGGCAGCTGGCCGCGACATGACAGTACAACGCCCCGCCTCCTGGGTGGAGCCCCCTCGGAGATCCCTCCAGGTTGGCCTGGAGTAAAGCCCCCCTCAGCCCCTCGCACACCCTCCTAAAAAAATTCATGCGATTTTCACCCCCTCTCCTATGGCGCTATTCCAGAGCGCCTGGGGGTCCAGGTTCCTTCCAGGGCAGCTTGATCCAGTTCAATGGGATCCGAGTCCTGGTTGCGGGCCAGGGGGCTGGCCTGTACTCGTGGGGCGGCAAGGCAGCCCACGTCCCTTTTTGTGGAGATGCCATAGTAGGTGCGTCCTGGACCTGCTGTTCGCCTGCCTTCTGCACACAGGTGAGGGATCCTGCCGTGGCATCCGCGCTGGGGGTGAAAGAGCATCAGGGGGGAACATCCCTCGAGGCCGCCCTGGAATCCGGAATGCTCCATGCGAGCCGGAAGCTTGCTCCCATAGCAAGGGTGTAGGGGGTCCAGGCTCGGGTCCAGTGAGTCTCTGCAGAGCTGAGGGCTGAAGCTTCATGTAGCAGCGTGCAGACGTTTCTGCGGAGCTGCAAGCTAGAGCCACTGCAAAGCTGCAGGCTGAAGTCCTGCGGAGCTGTGCTGAAGCCTTGGTGGAGCTGCGAGCAGGGCTGGGACCCCTGCGCCGCTACAGACCATATCACAAGTGCTAGTGCAGGAACAGACCTATGCGTCAGCAGGAGGACCGAAAGAGCACTAGGGACCTCCCTCAGAGCCGGCTAGAAAGCTGGTGCGCTCAAGGCAGGCATCCTCATCTGCTTCCTACCTGCTGGTAGTGTTGCCAGCCCCCCAAACCACTGTGGGGGCAACGAACTGCTCTTTAGCTGAGCAACCCGACACGTACCACATGCTCACAGGAACATCCATATCCTGGGAGTCTGTGCGGGAACCTGCTGCACCTCTGGGCCTTGGGCTGGTCATTCCTCACAATTACCCTCACGCTACCAATTCCTCTTGTGTCCTTGTTTTATGTATGCTTTGTGTTTAAAGGAGCCTCTTTGTTTTGTTATGTGTAGAGCCTGTGTTTTTGTAAATAAAATCCATCAATGGAACCTGCGTTTTGTGCCTCACCTCACTCCCCAAGCACGCAGCCTGTGACAGAATGGCCAGCCACCCCAGAGGTGCAGCAGGTTCCCGCACAGAATCCCAGGCTTGGATTCTCCAGGAGAAAGTGTGAGCCAGTGTCCAGCCAGCGCGAAGACAGTTTGTCAGATTGTCCGGAGTGAAGGTCCTCCAGAGCTGGAGCCCACTCTGAGCACTTCGGCTCTCAGGCTGGCATTGAGAGGCGTTCCCCCAGTCCTCTTTTGGCTCTGCTGCTGGTCGCTAATCTGGCTCTACAGCTCCTACCCGCACCGGTTCAATGGCTCCAGCTCACCGGGTCCAAGCCAGACACCCCCCACACACTCGTGCTGTGGGAGCGAGCCTCCGGCTCACATGGAGCATTCCAGATCTCAGGCCAGCTTTGAGGCATGTTCCCCCCTGGTGCTCTTTTGACCCCAGCGCAGATGCCACGGCAGAATCCCGGAGCAGGTCCATGACGCGCCGATTACAGAATCTCCACCAAAAGGGACATGGGCTCCCATGCCGCATCGGGCGCACCGGCCTCTGGGCCGGCAGCAAGGGACGTCCTCCCCAACGCCCCACGAGCACAGGCGAGCCCCCCCACCTGCAACCTGGACTCGAATCCTGGATGAAGGATTCAGTTGCCCCTTCCCCGCCCGTTTGGTGGATTTTGGCGCCCTGGGCATGGCACTCTAAGGGGGGGGTACTGTCACGTCTTGGCCAGCGGCCGGTGGAGGCCGCTATGTGGCCGCTTTTGTTATGGGACTCTTATTTTGAATAGAGGTATGTTTGTGTCTTGAGTCATCCCTTGTCAGCTGTCTTGTGTTTAGTTAAAGGGATTATGTTTAATGATTGGTTTCCGTCTGAGTCTGTTGTGTATTCAAGTTCTTTGAGTCTGTTGTGTATTTAAGTCCCTTGTGCCTTTTTGCTTTTTTATGTGTAGAGTCTGTGGGTTTTTGTAAATAAAGATCCATCAATGGAACCTGCGTTTGCGCCTTGCCTCACTCCCCGAGCACGGCACGACGTGACAGTCAGTTAGGTGTTAGGAAAAAAAATAATTTCAGGAACCTGCCAGACAACAAGATCATCTCTTCTGGTGGTGACTCTGATTAAGGGAGTGGGGAGAAAGTGGTTTGTTATTCGCTGTCAGAAAATCAGGAACGTTATTATCAGGAGCCAAATGTATTTGTACAGTCTAATCTATCCCACAGTCTAAAGATGTACATGTCAGGTGAACTGGACATGCTAAAAGCCCTTAGGTGTGACTGTGCCTGTGTTTGTGTTTGTGTCTACTTTGCAATGGACTGGCAACCTGTCCAGAGTGTTTCACTGCCTTTCACCCTGTGACCACTGGGAGAGGCTCCAGCACCACCTTTGACCCTGGTTAACCCTTAGAATCCAAGCAGCACAGATCCGTGCCGAAAACACAACAAATGGTAAATCATCATCATGTAACAAAACAGCCCCTTATAAGGAAACTCCCCCAGTTTTTGTTTATGCTTGAGGTGTCAAACAAGGTGCTGAGCATTGTTTAGTGTTCATATGTCACGTAGAACCAAAGTTACTGTAATTTAAAAAAACATAATAATAATAACCGCTGCTGGGGTTTTAAAATGGCTATAAATGAACAAATGCCGGTAAAGAAAAAGAAAAAAATTTCTTCTATTTTAAAAACAAAGCTCTTTGAACCTGGGAGAACTTTCAAGATAGTCTCCAAGCGCATGGGGAAAACCCACAGCGGGAGGGGGGTCTGGAGATTGTCCGAGTATGCAGGAGAACAAACTCTGGTTTTAGACTTTTTTATTTGTTGAAATCAAATTTTACAAACGCACTCGAATTTTTACTAATACACTCTGAGGGTTAAGGATGAGTGGCTCAAATAATGGAGGGATGGTGTTTGTATTTATTTGCTAAGTTTGACATATAAGAAATAAACTTAAAATATGGCATGTCCCAGAATAGTGCATTGCACCATAAAGAGCGTGTTTTTTTGACACAGCATTATTTACGACTTATGCTCAGTTGTGTGGGTGGCTGTTTTACTCATTTCTGGATGACACTAAATGTTCTACCACAAAGTGTAGTGTAATATAGATATCCAAACATAAGGCATAAAGAGCCAAGTTACAGGAATATCTTGCAAAAAATACATGTCATCAGTAGAGCATAATAACATGTTAACAGATAGCATTTTAAGTGTATAAAAAATTAACATTTTAAAGTAATTACCGCTAGTGTAGTGATGTAACTGGTTGCTATTAGCATTTAATGCGACAAACAGTATGTTACTTGCTAAAAAGAAGCACAGATATCCCGAGCTAGATTAAGGTTCTGTTAAATTCCAGGAGGTGCGAGCACAGTTTACATCACACAGACTGAGCACTTCTTGGGCAGAGTGCCCAAGGCTGAAAATTGGTGAAATACAACAAAACTCATTTGCCATATTTATCTAAAATCAACTTCTGATAGCCCATGTTAGCAACCATCTAACAATGAACTCTCTGACATCTGGAACATTCAAGTTTTTTAAGTACTCGGCTGAATGACTAACCCTAACTCATAAATATGCAACATAGCATTTTATGAGAAACAAAAGTGTGTGTGTGTGTGTGTGTGTGTGTGTGTGTGTGTGTGTGTGTGTGTGTGGCAAGGTGCATCATCCTGCTGAAAGAGCCCATTGCCATCAGGGAATATTGTTACAAAGAGGTACAATTTTAGGTGGAACATGTCAAAGTAATATCCACCTGAATACCCAAGATTTTCCAGTAGAATGCTGGTGAGCATCACCAGCTTCCCCTTCTAGGGTCTTCCAAAGATAAGCAGCACACACCCAATCGTCCATATGATGTAAATGAAACATGATTCATCAGACCAGACCACCTTCTTCAGTTACTCCATGGTCCAATTCTGATGCTCGTATGCCCATTCTAGACACGTTCAGCAGTGAATAGGGTGCTCTGATTGGACTGCAACACATACACACACACACACGTGCACACACACACACACACACACACACACATACACACAATCAACTACAACAAAATAAAACTCAGATGGTGATAAATAACATTCCTCCCCTTACCACCTATTTAAATGATAGGCTACAATAGTCATTTATATAGCAACATACGCTGCTCAAGCATCTGTGCTTCAGCTGACTACTAACACATTATTGCCACCTGACCGGAACACTACCACTGGGTTCCTGAGCAAGACCCTTAACCCCAAGTTGCTCCCTGTAGTTAGGGAATGGAAGTTGCTTTGGATAAAAACGTCTGCTAAATGCCGTAAATGTAAATGGATACACACGGAATATGAAAGCGATCAACATTTCAGTTGTAAACGAAATATAAAAGTAAACGCTACTGGTGTGCTTCCATGCCAACAGACCTGATACACTGGGTTCCCAGCCTTGGTTCTGGACTCTCTGCTCCCAACACACTTGATGTAACTACTCAGCTAGTTTTTAAGCCATTTCTGGTAAAAGGAAAATGCTCAGGGTGCAGGGTGGGTGACAGGGGGGATTCCAGGGCCAGGCTTGGAAACCCATGAACTAGAGCACTAAAAACTCAAATTAAGTTAGCAATTAGCCAGCTGTAAACAAGTATTTTCTATAAACAAAGACCACAGTAGAGTTTCCTGAGGGATTTCCTCTTATCTTACTGTTGGGTTTGAGAAAGTGACCCAAAGTTAGCAGTCCTGTAGCAAGTTGATATGATATTTTTATTTATTTATTAGTTATGTATTCATAGATATTGCTGACTGTGAACTTCAACAAGGAGAAAAAGACATTTCTCTCTGTCTCTGACTTTACTTTTACCAGCTCCTGTCTGTGCCCCCCCCCCCTCTCTTTCTCTTTTGTCCGCTCACCCTGTGGAAGAACTTAATCTTTATCAGGCATCTGAAGCCAAAGGAAATGTTTATGTTCCTTTTCTAGAGTTGAAACACTCTTTGAGTCTGAGTGTGTGTGCGCGCGCGCGTGTGTGTGTGTGTGTGTGTGTGTGTGTGTGTGTGTGTGTGCGTGTGTGTACTGGACATTCACTGAAGCAGAAAGAACTTTCCCAGCATCCTGTATCCGAAAAGGGGTAAAGTAATGGTGTGAGAGTTGATGCATCCAGAAATGTTAACCTCTGATTTTAAGCACATGACTGCAGGTGAATATTATAGCTGTGTTCACCAACTGACTGGTCTACGCCCACAAATGCCTTCTTTTGTACCACTGACACTAAGTACGTCAAGACTTACCAACACAAAACATCTAAAATAGTGGTCATCAATTCTAAACTTAGTGGTCATCACCTCGAAACCTGCACCCACATTTTGCTGTACTTGCTTCTGCAAATTAGTCTTCAGAAGTCCTTGACTGATAGGATCAAATGTATTAGTGCTATGTAAGAGATCATACATATTAATAAAACAAATCAAGTTCATGTTAATGAAATTGACCCATTTTAAAGTATTTGTATTAAAATATTTTAATGATTGTAAGTTTTAATCGTCCAGTCAATCAAGTGAAACATAAGAGAATGAAGTTACATAGGAAGTCCGTCTGGTATCACAAGACACCTAACCAAATAAATAAGGCCTGTTGTGCTCAGGATGCATTCTGTATTACTCAACTGAACTATTTTGCATTAGGGAACTTTCTAAATTATTTTAACCCTGTTGTGTAAATCACACATCATTTGCTTACCATATCTGTGCTGTGTTTCACCTCTGTGTGTGTGTGTGTGTGTGTATTTCTTTTGAAAAGGTAAAAAGAATAAAAGGATAAAAAGGATACTGCAGAATTTCTGAATAATTCCTTTGGTGGTTATATAGTGTGGTTCACTCTATACACAAAAGTGACATCTTTTCAATACTTACATGCATTTATTTCATATTCTGTTGTATAATGAGATTCATTGTAATGCTGCCTATGAGTTCTTTTCAGCTTATTCAGTTCTTAATGACAAAGTATTCTTGGTGAAAGGGAACTGTTGTTAGTGTTCTGGTAGAATGAGATTAATCTAGGGTGTGTGTGAAGGGTTAAGGTTAACTGCTGTGCTGAGCTGTATGCTGGTAAAATGAACTGTCTGAAGAATTTTGAAAATGTGAACTGAGTAATGTATGTAAACAACCAATAAAAACTTTAAGATCCTTCACATGGTTGGAATTTGTTTGGAATGATGTGTGCTTGGTAAGGAAGTGATGAAATATCATGTATGGCTGATCTTTTTCTGGAGTTTTGGCTTCTCCATTGTTATACTGAAGAACCAAACATGTCTTGGCTGATGGACTACATCTGGACTAATTGTGAAATGTGGAAATTATATTTCCGTTGCTCCAAAATTAGTACTTCTTTCAGAATTACTGGTGTCCTCACAGATGTGCAAATCATCCATCTGATACACCACTATACTGGCTTTGAACCTAAAAATGTTCCAAAACACACTGAGCCCAGATATGTCACAACACTTTCGGACAGTGCTGATGTATGGTTTCTATTTTGCATAGTAAAGCCTTAACTGCAAAGGCGAATGATGTTGACTGACAAAGGTTTCCCAGTTATTCTTAAACCCGTCATGACATTCATCACAGATGCATGATAGTTTTAAGGAATCAGAGATCAATTGCATTTACCAATGTTTTATCAGTCTTACCCCTCACGTACTGATTATACTGGATTCTTTGAATCTTTTAAACACTGTGTACTACTGAGGGTAAAATGCTCTCTGTTTTGTCTTCAAGGAATGTTGTTCTGAAAGTGCTGGATGACTTGCTGACGTATCTGTTGGTAAACTGGCGAGGCTCAACCCACCCTTGCTCTTGAAGGACTAGGCTTTTCACAGAGGCTTCATATACTGTCCATGGGCATTCGTTTCGCCCCCCACCCCAAACAACTGAGACTTTGCGCAACACCCCCCACCCCACCAACTTCCCTCCGGACAACGACTGAGACGACTGAGATGTACACCGACTACCCCCCCAGCCCCCCACCCTCCCAAAGTGTACACCGATGCATCCCCCACATTAAAAACGCTTCCGGCGCCCCTGACTGTAACATTACGGCATCACCTTTTAATTATCTTCACTTTATTTATAATTTAACATCATTATAGCCCTGAATTCTCCCTGTCTCATTTTTTTTGGAACATGTTACAGGCATCAGTTTCAGAAAAAAAAAAAAAACCATTTATCTTCAGAAAACAATGAAGTTGATGAGATGCCTTGTCTTTATCTGAACTTTTTTAGAAAAAGAGAAGATATACAGTCATTTTTCAGGGTCACTGCAGCCTTCAGTGCAGTCATAACAGCAGGATGTGAGAGGAAGCAGTTAAGGACAGACCAAGCCTCCTCAAGGCCTGGCTCCTACACTGATGCCAACTTTACGAGATAAGACCTGTAAGTGCTCCACATCAGTGTTGGGACAGGTCTTCCAGTCTGCTCAGTCATGGAGCAGACTCATGGAGCCATGGAGCCATGGGAAACTACCACCTCACACAGTAGTGGCATAGCTGATTCACCTGATGAGTTGGTACAGGGAAACAAACTCACAGGATCTGTAAGATCTGAAATACTCAATAAGCCTTTTTTATTAACAGGTTTCAGTATGACAGTACCTTTCAGCCATCCCTCAGTCCTTCTGCTCCAAACAATATCACAGTTCAACAAACTGATACCTGCTGTTGGGGGACTGTAAACCATGGGATTTTTCAAAATTCAGCTACACAGGTTTTGTCTTGACCATTTTTGCCATCTTACTGGATGTCCTCACAGTCACTTAAAGAAAAAATGCCATGCATCCTTGATTTCTGTATACCAGCATGTTAAATAAACAATGACGCATTGATAACCAATTTCTGAGTGAAACACAGTTTCAGGGTGAGTTTGTGATCCAGGTGAGTATTTTCTTTTGAGGTAATGAAGGATGGAGGTGAAACATGATATTATTGGTTCATATTATGTCACCATTTGGTGATAAAATCTAAACCAGGGCAACATTTTATAGGCTTTATTTTTTTACAAATTTTGTAAATGTGTTGGAAACCTTTGTGAAATTTCAGTATTTCTATCTATTTCTCAAAAATTCACAGCTTGGATGTCTAGATGTAAACAAAATCATTTTAAAGTTTGATGCATTTTTTTCATTGTAGGGAAACTTGCTGACTCTGTTTTTTTTTTTTTTTTAACAATGTTGGTGGCAGAAACCACAGGTGCAAATGGTAAACTGTCATCATACAGCAAAACAGTTCCTTATATCGAAGTTCCCCCAGTATGTGCTGATGCTGCAGGTCAGACGTCAGGCTGAGCTTTGTTTGGTGTTCCTGTATCATGTAGCATCAAAGCTATTGTAATTTAAAAACAAATAATAATAATAACGACTACTTGGGTTTAAAAATTGCATTGCACGCAAATGCCCATAAAGAACAAAAATGAACCAATTTCTTTTATTTTAGGTCTTAGGAGCGAACAAAAAAAACATTGTGTGCCAAGCGAAAAAGCAGCAAAACTGTTTGTTTGTTGAAATCAGTTTTCTTTGGGTTTTATGGGTTAAACAATATTTCAGACATCAGGCAGTGCATTTATAATTAGTTCATGTAATTTCACTTCAGACAATTGGTTCCAATCACCACAGTTTCCTAATCTGAAAGTTTCGCGAGAATGCCGCTTCATGCCACTCTGAATGACTTTGTTTATTCATTCATTCATTCATTTTCTGTAACCGCTTATTCCTACTAGGGTCGCGGGTACCCAAAACCTATCCTGGGGTCTATGGGCACAAGGCAGGGACTCACCCTGGGTGGAGAGCCAGCCCACCACAGGGGACTTTGTTTACTAGAATCTCAAATCTAATAAACCTAGAATTTAATTCTGCAGACATAAGAATTCAGTGGAATTTAATATGCCAGAACCTCAGATTGGGTACTGTTCAACTATGTAAGAATAAAGGTTTTACTCTGGATATTCTTTCCTACTTCAATAATAGCTTTAATATAACATGTCCACTCATCACACTGATACTGATCAGGATGTCAGTTATTGCATTATTAGTGCCTGATGAGAAATGATACATGAAAGTGAAGCAGAATCCAACATGTTCTTGAGGAATGAAGCTCTAGTCAGTAATACCTGTGAACAGGATGGTATGAAGTACTGTGAGATATAACAATTAACAAAACATCACCATGTAGCCAAACACTTCAAGCAGCATTTTTATATTCACAAACCAGAACTTTTTTAAAATATGTTTTTGCAATAAGTACCATCACAAACACAAATGAATCTGATCCAAGATCAGCCCTTTCCAGCTTTGATATTGTCTGAAACGATTGCTTGTAGTTTATTTTTTATAGCTCTAAAATCTTACTGTGTCCTAAACCACAATAACAAGTCTGCACCACTTTAATGAAGAGCTGGATATGGCCTGAGTGGGTTAAGAGAAGTTGTGGTGATGTATTTTGACAGAAACAATTTAGGTGACTACTGACTGACCTCTCACAAAGCAAAACGTGGACTCCAAACATGTCTTGGCTGGTCAGCCACATCTGCAATGAGACCATATAAAAACTGAGAATTTTTGTGATTTCTGTAGTGAAGGCCAGTAAATGTGGACATCGTAATTTGACTATCAGTAGTGAGTTATTAAATAAACTACAAGTAATCATGCTACTTACTGGAGTGACATAATTCCAAATGATCTACTAGTAGTCTACAGTGGCGCTTTCACTGTGACAGAGTGCAGAAAAGCTCTTTCCCTAACGGTTATTTTCCACAGCCATATTTAAAACGTGTTTTCAGCATTAACCATTGGAATTCAACCAATCAAATCGCAGCACACTGTTCTGACTTGAGACTGCTGGCTCAAGCTGGGTTCACCAAGACAGAGTGATGTTTTACGCTCCATTTATAATCGCAAATCCATTATAGCTCTTGTCTGTAGCTGAAAGCTTTGTGCATACCTGTGTGGACCTGCCAAATTTCACATCTTTTTGCTGCTTGCGTGTTCAATGTCAGAGAAGAATGCAGTAACAGTTATGTATTCTGCTTCCACAATGCCCTCCTGTGGAGAAGACCCTGGTCCAAGCAAAGCTTTTTTTTTTGCCTTTTTTTTAGAATCTTGTGTAGAGGTAGTGAGAGAGAGAGTGAGAGACAGAAAGATAGAGAGAGAGAAAGTGAGACAGCTTACTTTACTAGTAAGACTGGCATTACAAGAAATGATCAGATAAACCTCACAGACAGAGAGAGTGAAAGTCATCAGTGCTGGCAGATCAAACAAATGAAACGCATTACAGTAAACCCCTGCTAATTCGTCGTTCAGAATTCTGATTTTTTTTTTTAGAACCAAACTTTTTTCTTAGAACTGAACTAACAATTGTTTGCAGAAACTCTGGCAAATTCGTGGAAACCGCAGATATCCTCCACATTTTTCTTTTCCTTTTTTCATGCCAGTATGTAATTTTTCATGGATTATTGTAATAAATTATTAAGAAAAATATAATTATAATTTTGTAAACATAAATATTAATGTAAATTCAACTACAATTCCATATAAAATATAACTGTATAAATTTCTTGGTACTGTTGAGAGGACATGAAGAAAGCGTGTCTTGGGATGGTGAAATACCGCTATACTCAGAGGCAGGAGCTTTGAAAGTAGCCAATCCAAGAGCGTTATTCATTTCTCCTTGCTGCTGATTGGCTGCTGCTCTGTGACACATCTCTGGCAGATGCAGTCCAGCGTTCCATTCTCTCATCATAAGATTTTCCCACGTGGAGCATCTTGAGTGTTTCACTGAGTGTTCTTGTGGTTTTTGTTTTGTTCTTCTTAAAGCCCAGTATTTTTATTGCGGTAAATTAAATTAATTAATTACTGTATTTAGGCTGCTTATACCTAAGAAAACGACAGTGCATACCAAAGAAAACGGGCATGCATGGATTACAGTACAGTCTATATGTCACAACTCCTCTCTCCATTTCAAGGCACAAGGTGCAAACGCAGACTTCCATTTCTTTTCACTTTTATTTACACAACAGAAACAGGCAGGAGAGCCTAAACATAAATTAACATATAAGCTTAAGAGACAGGAGTCTAATTCCAGGGTGTATGATGGTGGACCGACACTAAGGTCCAACATAAACAAAGCTAAATACGAAAACCCAAAAACCCATTTATTTTACATTCTAGCACTGCGGGAGACAGCAGTTCATTGTAAACTGTACAGTACAGATATGGGTTTACCTTTACAGTTTTTAAGGGTAGCTCATTCAGCTGTGTTTAAAATGAAATTAAAGTGTTTTGGGAACATATTTGGGGGCATAAGGTTTACACTATAAAAATAGGCATTTTATTCAAGATTTTGTTAAAATCCACCATGTTGGATTTTTCTAGTATTTTGAAAAATGTACTTTTGTGAACTACTTCTAGATAATTGATGTTTTATTATCGTTAAATTTGGTACTTATCAAAGAATCTTTGTAGGCCTTTAGCATCCAATGAAATTTGATTCATTGATAGAGCACAGTCTAGGGTATCCAGGTATCAAATTTGGCTTCAGTCCATCATTCCAGTCCAGTTGTGATCCTTACTTGCTCTGAATCTTTGGGTCATAGTGAATTGAACAGACTCATTTGATGCTCGTACCCTTCATTGCTGTTTGCAGTTACACTATATGAACAAAATGATTGTAAAGCCGGACTATTACACCAACAGGGACTTTAATGACATTGCATTCAAATACATTGACTTTAATATGGAGTTGGTGCCCTCTCTGTAGCTATAACAGCTTCCACTCTTCTTGGAAGGCTTTCCACAAGGTTTTGGAGCGTTTCTGTGGGAATTTGTGCCCATTCATTCTGTAGAGCATTTATGAGGTCAGGCATTGGTGTTGGATGAGAATCTTCATTCCAGGTCATCCCAAAGGTGTTGGATGGGGTTGAGGTCAGGGCTCTGTGCAGGCCAGTTAAGTTCTTCCACATCTGACTCCCACTGAATCCAACCATGTCTTTATAGACCTTGTTTTGTGCACTGGGGCACAGTCATGCTGGAATAGGAAAGGGCCTTCCCCAAACGGTGTCCACAAAGTTGGAAGCCTGGTGTTATCCAAAATGTCTTGGTATGCTGAAGATTAAAATTGCCCTTCACTGGAAGAAAGGGGCCACATGCATTCAATAATTAAGAGGTGTCTCTCAGTACTTTTGGTGTTCCACAAAGACACCCGAGACAAGCGCTGTTCTAAGAGACACGGCTCTTGTTTGTGTCTCCTGCTTCTCGCGGGGCAGAAACAGCAGGAGGAGCGCGTGAGTGTCCCATAATCGTTTTTTTATTCAAACAGCGCGCGGGGCGGGGCCAGAGCGAAGAGCCGACTCAGCGGAGTCTCTGCAAACTTTTGGCTCGAGACAGCCGCGCGAGTCACACCGGCGCACGCGAAACTGACCACGGGCAGCACAACCGGGCAGCTCGCCGACTGCCACCTCCACGCACAGTCCAGGGAATTAAACCGCTCGTGCTGTTTCAACCCTCGCGACCTGCAGAGGAGCCTGTAACAGTTTTCAACATCTGTAACCTCTGAAACAAAGACGTGTCCTCGCGCGGCGTATGTGTGTGTGTGTGTGTGTGTGTGTGTGAGAGAGTGTGAGCTTGTGTGTGTGTGTGTGTGTGTGTGTGAAGGTGTGTATGATGGTGTGTGTGTGTGTGTGTGTGTGTGTATATATATATATATATAAATGTGTGTGTGTGT